>JASVEL010002165.1:25000-30545 GCA_032618575.1 Nicotiana noctiflora
CTGATCCAGATCATAATCTTTATGGGATTTCCAAAATTATTAATAGAAAGTCGACCGCGCGGAATCGAAGAATTACAAACGACCTTACAAAAAGAATTAAATTGTGTAAACCGAAAACTGAACATTGCTGTCACAAGAATTGCAAAACCTTATGGAAACCCTAATATTCTTGCAGAATTTATAGCTGGACAATTAAAGAATAGAGTTTCCTTTCGAAAAGCAATGAAAAAGGCTATTGAATTAACAGAACAAGCAGATACAAAAGGAATTCAAATACAAATTGCGGGGCGTATCGACGGAAAAGAAATTGCACGTGTCGAATGGATCAGAGAAGGTAGGGTTCCCCTACAAACGATTCGAGCGAAAATTGATTATTGCTCTTATACAGTTCGAACTATCTATGGAGTATTGGGCATCAAAATTTGGATATTTCTAGACGAGGAATAATTTTACTACTTGTCTTTCCCTTCTATCCAATGATTGAACAAAAAAAGACAAATTCATTCTTTTTCTAATCAATCAAGGGGAACATTTCTAATTCTTAATTCTATAAGGTTGAATAAAAATTCGATTGACCATTTGATATAATTGCTATGCTTAGTGTGTGACTCGTTGGTTTTTTAGGGTTAGGATTAAAAAAGACCAGCCCACATAGTATGAACTAAAAACTATAGAACTAATAACCAACCCATCACTTCGCATTATCTGGATCTAAAGAACCAGTCAAGATATGATATATAGGTCATATCTTTGTAGCAACTGAAATCTTTTGCATAAACAAAAAAGGAAATCTGATTCTAAGTTGTAAAGCAAAATAGACAAAAAAGATGTGGATAAATGGAAGGATGAGAGAAAGAGAGAAAAAGAATACCAATGATATAAAATTCCAATATGTAAGGTCTATGAGTAATCTCATAAAAGGCAGTGTAATAAAGCATCAATACGCATTCATACCATAATAAAATGAATCTTCTTATAGAAATAGAACAAAAAATCAAGAGCTTCGAGCCAATAAAGACTGAGAAGATTGACTCAAGAACCAATTTCATTCTGAGCTCCATTGTAGAATTCGGACCTAACCATTAAGTAAGAAGTGATGGGAACGACGGAACTTGTGAATGCAAAAGATTCTATTGAAAAAGGAATCTTAATGATTCACTGGTCGGGATGGCGGAACGAACCAGAGATTAATTCATGTATTCGAAGATCTGAGAAGTCACGAGTTAACCCTACAAATGAAATAGGGATTGAAAGAGTCAATATTCGCCCGCGAAAACTTTTTTTATTGCAAAATTTAGGACAATACAATAAAGGACAACATAAGGATTTGGTATAATAATACAATCTTTTTGTTTAGATTTCTATTTATAAAACTCAAAAGTTTAGTTATCTATTCAAACAAGATATACAAATTACTAATAGATTGAATGGAATCTCAAAGAATCCCACGTTCAAGGTATTACTCAGTAAATACATATATATCTTAACTTAAGATTGACTATTCTAGCTTAATTCAAATTCAATTTTTTGGAATCCTTTTATTCGCGAGGAGCTGGATGAGAAGAAACTCTCACGTCCGGTTCTGTAGTAGAGATGGAATTCAGAAACAACCATCAACTATAACCCCAAAAGAACCAGATTCCGTAAACAACATAGAGGAAGAATGAAGGGAATATCTCATCGAGGTAATCATATTTCTTTCGGTAAATATGCTCTTCAGGCACTTGAACCTGCTTGGATTACATCTAGACAAATAGAAGCAGGCCGACGAGCAATGACACGAAATGCACGTCGTGGTGGAAAAATATGGGTACGTATATTTCCAGACAAACCAGTTACACTAAGACCCGCAGAAACACGTATGGGTTCAGGAAAAGGATCCCCTGAATATTGGGTAGCTGTTGTTAAACCGGGTCGAATACTTTATGAAATGGGTGGAGTAACAGAAAATATAGCCAGAAGGGCTATTTCACTAGCAGCATCCAAAATGCCTATACGAACTCAATTCATTATTTCGTAATGTAATAGAAAAAAATGCAGAAAGGGCTCTTAGATATGAAACGAAACCGCATGTTTCTTTTTTTTGGACAAAAATATTTCTTTTTTTCTTCGCCCTTTGCATTCAAAGAACGGATTAAAAAAATGATTCAACCTCAGACCCATTTAAATGTAGCGGATAACAGCGGGGCTCGAGAATTGATGTGTATTCGAATCATAGGAGCTAGCAATCGTCGATATGCTCATATTGGTGACGTTATTGTTGCTGTGATCAAAGAAGCCGTACCAAATATGCCCCTAGAAAGATCAGAAGTAGTCAGAGCTGTAATTGTGCGGACCTGTAAAGAACTCAAACGTGACAACGGGATGATAATACGATATGATGACAATGCTGCAGTTGTTATTGATCAAGAAGGAAATCCAAAAGGAACTCGAATTTTTGGTGCAATCGCCCGGGAATTGAGAGAATTAAATTTTACTAAAATAGTTTCATTAGCTCCCGAGGTATTATAAAATGAAATTGTGATCTGTTTCTAGTGGGGTATTTGAAAGAAATAGATTAATTAGTAGATTGTGTCTCACGCATATATCTTTAATAATTCATATCATATTCAAAAAAAAAAAATAAGTAAAAAACACGTTGATTATATCAAATTTGGAGGCCCCAATAATTTTAGTTCATCATGGGTAGGGACACTATTGCTGAGATAATAACTTCTATACGAAATGCTGATATGGATCGAAAAAGGGTGGTTCGAATAGCATCTACTAATATTACCGAAAATATTGTTCAAATACTTTTACGAGAAGGTTTTATCGAAAACGTGAGAAAACATCGAGAAAACAACAAATATTTTTTGGTTTTAACCCTGCGACATAGAAGGAATAGGAAAAGACCCTATAGAAATATTTTAAATTTAAAACGAATCAGTCGACCTGGTCTACGAATCTATTCTAATTATCAACGAATTCCGCGAATTTTAGGTGGAATGGGGATTGTAATTCTTTCTACTTCTCGAGGTATAATGACAGACCGAGAGGCTCGACTAGAAGGAATAGGTGGAGAGATTTTGTGTTATATCTGGTAATCCTTTTAATATCCAAATTGGATTCGAAACTTCCTATTTGTGAAAAATAAAAAAGGGGGGTTGTCTAATATCTTTCTTATTAGTTGATACCTCAAGGGGACTTTAAGAACCAAAAAGGAGTCATGAAGCTTTAATTACTGAATCGCTATCGCTTCCCAACGGTCTGTTCCGGGTTTGTTTAGATCTGATTATAAATTATGTTTCAGGAAAGATCCGGCATAGTTTTATACGGATACTGCCAGGAGATAGAGTCAAAATTGAAGTAAGTCCTTATGATTCAACCAAAGGGCGTATAATTTATCGACTCCACAACAAAGATTTGAAGGATTAGTTTTTCAACTTCACCATTCCTTTCGTGGGAATACAATTCGAGATGAAAAATTTCAAGAAACTTATTTTCTTCCAAGAAATAGATTCAGAATTAAGGTAAGGAATGAGAAATATGAAAATAAGAGCTTCCGTTCGTAAAATTTGTGAAAAATGTCGACTAATCCGTAGGCGGGGACGAATTATAGTAATTTGTTCCAACCCGAGACATAAACAAAGACAGGGATAATCAGACTTGCCAGAAGAGCCGATGTACAAATAAAGAATCTGTTTTGACATGAAATGGATATATCCATATATCTCTGACTCATATTTACGAGATGATAAAATATGGCAAAAGCTATACCGAAAATTAGTTCGCGTAGGAATGGACGTATTGGTTCACGTAAGGGTGCACGTAGAATACCAAAGGGAGTTATTCATGTTCAAGCAAGTTTCAATAATACCATTGTCACTGTTACAGATGTACGGGGTCGAGTAGTTTCTTGGTCCTCCGCCGGTACTTCTGGATTCAAAGGTACGAGAAGAGGAACACCGTTTGCTGCTCAAACCGCAGCAGCAAACGCTATCCGTACAGTAGTGGATCAAGGTATGCAACGAGCAGAAGTCATGATAAAAGGTCCCGGTCTCGGAAGAGATGCAGCATTACGAGCTATTCGTCGAAGTGGTATACTATTAACTTTCGTACGGGATGTAACTCCTATGCCACATAATGGCTGTAGACCTCCGAAAAAAAGACGTGTGTAGAACTGAACATTGAAGAAATCTCAAGAGAAATAAAAGATTCGATGATCTAATCAAATAATAGTACTATGGTTCGAGAGAAAGTAACAGTATCTACTCGGACACTACAGTGGAAGTGTGTTGAATCAAGAACAGACAGTAAACGCCTTTATTATGGACGCTTTATTCTGTCTCCACTTATGAAAGGCCAAGCCGACACAATAGGCATTGCGATGCGAAGAGCTTTACTTGGAGAAATAGAAGGAACATGTATCACACGTGTAAAATCTGAGAAAATCCCACATGAATATTCTACCATAATGGGCATTCAAGAATCGGTACATGAAATTTTAATGAATTTGAAAGAAATTGTATTAAGAAGTAATCTATATGGAACTTCTGACGCATCTATTTGTGTCAAGGGTCCTGGATCTGTAACTGCTCAAGATATCATCTTGCCGCCTTATGTAGAAATCGTTGATAATACACAACATATAGCTAGTTTAACGGAACCAATTGATTTTTGTATTGGATTACAAATAGAGAGAAATCGTGGATATCTTATAAAAACGCCACATAACTTTCAAGATGGAAGTTATCCTATAGATGCTGTATTCATGCCTGTTCGAAACGCGAATCATAGTATTCATTCTTATGGGAATGGGAATGAAAAACAAGAGATACTTTTTCTCGAAATATGGACAAACGGAAGTTTAACTCCGAAAGAAGCACTTCATGAAGCATCCCGAAATTTAATTGATTTATTTATTCCCTTTTTACATATGGAGGAAGACAACTTATATTTACAGGACAATCAACACACGGTTCCTTTATCCCCTTTTACCTTTCATGATAAATTGGCTAAACTCATAAAAAACAAAAAAAAATAGCATTGAAATCGATTTTTATTGACCAATCAGAATTGCCTTCCAGGATCTATAATTGCCTCAAAATGTCCAATATATATACATTGTTGGACCTTTTGAATAACAGCCAAGAAGATCTTATGAAAATTGAACATTTTCGTAGCGAAGATGTAAAACGGATATTGGGCATTTTAGAAAAACATTTCGTAATTGATTTAGCAAAAAATAAGTTTTAAATCTATTGGACTTACTTAGTGAAAATAGATTGAAAATCTTTAGCACAATTAATATATTCAAAATAAATTCAGAATTAAATTGAATAGATGTATCTAGGGAGGATTCGCTTTAAAGAAACTATTCCCTAGATACACATGTCGTGTTATTTCACAATTGAATCAATTTAAAAATTTAAAAAAGACCTAAAGTTAGGGATTTATCAATAGGTAATGTTGCACCAATGCCCAACCAAAGGGCGACTGCGGTACCAATCAAAAAGACAGTCGTCGCTACTGGACGGCGAAATGGATTTTGGAATTTATTAAC
>JASVEL010002166.1:0-33655 GCA_032618575.1 Nicotiana noctiflora
GGCTACGGCGACTCCTGGGGAAAGTTTTCGGAGTTCGAGCTCGGAATAAGTCGTTGTATTTGGCATATTTTATTATCCGATTTTTTTTTACATGTTGGCATCAATGTGCAAAATGTTGTTTTTACTGCTTTGATATTGTGTAAACTGTACATATAAATTGTGCCGGAACCAATCTCCTCTCCGAGTCTTCTAAATCATGAAGAAGGGTGCACTTCGTGTGACTTCTTTTCCGTATAGTGTCTAATTCCCATTTTAGAACGAGGTTTGGATAAGTTGCAAAACCGGTGAAGCTTCTGTATTCCCGGGTTGCTGCCTCCTCCTCGGCTCGAGTTGTCCGCTCGGGTAAGCCAAGTCTAGAACAGATAAACCCAGGTTTTAAACCTAGAATAACAAAGCTTCATGCCGGATCCCTAGTAGGAAACGTTTATTTGCATCATGTCGCATTTGGCTTAGGGGACTCAACACAGGGGTTGGGTCCGTCTAGGACAGGTGACCTGAAATGAACAGACTATCCTGCTGCATCCTGTTTGTCTTGCGCATTTATATGTTATAGACTTGCATGCTGACCGGCTTTTAGAGATTAAAAAAAAAAAAAAAAAAAAAAAATGTGTGTTTTGTTCTTAAGATAGAAATAGCTTATTTGTTTTCCTTTAGTAAAATGAATAAATAATGTCGTTTGTTTCGTCAAAACCAGAACTACGCTCGGTCTGATTCACGCGGGGTCGTGATACGTAGGCAATCCGCATAAGATTCGACCACCACTAAAAAGAAAGGAATCCATAGGTTAAATAACAATAAAGGCTTGCAAAGATAGTCGAAAAAGAAGAAAAAAAAAAGAGAGAAGAAAAAGAAAGAAAAAGAAAAAAAGGCCGGAATGACGCATGTTAAAGAGTACACGTAGAAAGGGTTATTTGGTTAGGTGCATTGCATCCAACGTGCTTATAACATATCTGTCAAACTCGGTGAGCTAACAAGTTTGTTGCGTATTCCAGAAAGTTTAGCAGTTGGTTTGACAGAATATACTGGCCAGCCATCACTACCGTACTAGATCTAAAGGACCAGTTACAGTAAGCATGTCTAGTTCTGGCAAGAGTCTCGAGGAAGAAAAATCCGAGCTACAAATCATGAAAGAAGAGGTAGACCGGTTAAAACAACGGATAACAGAGATGCACCTGGCCTGGGCCAGGGAACAGTCTTCACCAAACCGCCCTACTCTCGCCTCAGCTCCGGAACATCCGCCCATCGATCCTTCGACAAGCGCCCCGATCTATCCGTACTTTCAGGGGGAAAACCCATATGCCACCCACATTCCACCGACCAAACCAAATCCTCCTCCAGCCACCCCTGTTTTTGTGGCACCTCCACCTGCTCCTCTGCAAAGGCCGGCCAGCGAGCCGTATGTTGAGATCCATGACAACTCTTACTATCCTCCAGAGCCTACTTTCAGGGCTCCTGAACCACAATCACATACACCTCACTGGGATAATCCGGCAGAGCCGGAAAAACACTTCCAAAGTTCGGAACACGAGGAAGTCGTCAGAAAAGTCAAAAGCCTGGAGCAGTCCTTCAGGAACATGCACGGTTTAGGCAACCAGGTCAGCGTCGCCTATAAGGATCTGTGTCCATTTCCGGACGTCCAGTTGCCAGCGGGATTTAAAATGCCCAAATTCGACCTATACGAGGGGCATGGTGACCCAGTGGCCCACCTGCGGGGGTTTTGCAGTAAAATGAGAGGGGCCGGAGGACGGGACGAGCTTCTGATAGCCTACTTCGGCCAGAGTCTGGGAGGATCGGCGTTGGAGTGGTACACTAGACAGGATCCCAGTAGATGGTTTACGTGGGATGATTTGGCTCAAGCTTTTATCGGCCAGTTCCAATACAATCTTGAGATAATCCCCGACCGCCTATCATTGCTAAAATTAGAGAAGAAGCCTGCTGAAAGCTTCAGGGAATTTGGTTTCCGATGGAGGGAACGGGCGGCCAGGGTGGATCCACCGATGAGAGAGAGCGAGATGGTGGACTACTTCTTGCAGACATTAGAGCCCACCTACTTCGGACATCTGGTAACGTCCGTAGGCAAATCATTCACTGAGGTGATAAAAATGGGGGGTATGATCGAGGAAGGTTTGAAGGCCAACAAGATCATGAGTTACTCAGCACTGAAAGCCACCACTCAGGCTATCCAAAGTGGTACTGGAGGAGTACCGGGGAAAAAGAGGAGAGAGGAAGTTGCGGCCGTCGAGTCCGGGGCATGGTTCAGAAATAGAGGCCCCGCACCCCAATATAGCCCACCCCAACCTCACCACCAAAATTACTTCCACAATCCATATAACCACCCGCAACATTACTATCCCGCACATGATCCCCATTTTACTGTCCATCACGCACAGTCCTATTCCGCACCTCCCGTCCATGCACCGTGGCGTGCACCAAACCCGCAAAACAATTATCCACCCCTAAGAGCTTACAGAAACCCCTCGGGCGCGAGTTTTCGTTCGAACCAAGCATTCAAGGGCGACAGGGCGCCAAGGCCAAAGACTTTCACTCCCTTGGGGGAGTCTTACACCAGTCTGTTCCACCGGTTAAAGCAAGTAGGGTTGCTAAATCCGGTTGAAGCTAAGCTACCAAACCCCCTCCCGAAGAACCTGGACCATTCAGTAAATTGTGCCTACTGCTCGGGATGTCCGGGGCACGATACAGAAAAGTGTTGGAGGCTAAAGACGGCCATCCAGGAGCTTATTGACACCCGCAGGATCGAGGTCCAGACTCCAACAGAGCCCAACATCAACCAAAACCCGCTTCCGACTCATCATGAGACCAATATGATCGAGTTGGTACGGGCGGAGGAAGGAAAGGAGAAAGCCTCTCAGACTGTAATGATGATTAAGTCTAGCGGGGCGAGAACGAGAAAAGGGCCAAGCTGTGATGAGTCGCCCAGTTGCAAGAAAGACATACCAGGAGAATCGGAAGCAGGAAAGGAAAGTGTGAACGAAGTACCGGCGAAGCCGGCCAAGATAGTTGTACCGGGGGCAACAATCAAGCCCATCCTGACAGTAGCAGGCGTTCGAATGGATCCTTTCATCATCCAGCCGGCAACACAGTTGCCAGTAACTGATAGCCGGGCTGTCCCATGGAATTATGCTCGGATTACAACGACCTACAGAGGAAAGGAAGTGAAAGAGGAAGTTTGTGAAGCCCAAGGGTTGACCCGCTCGGGGAGATGTTTTGCCCCTGCGGAATTGAGGAAGACCACTCCGGCAGTATTGAAAAAGCCGGTCACTGATGAAGAGGCGGAAGAATTCTTGAAAAAGATGAAGCTGCATGACTACTCTGTCTTAGAGCAGTTAAAGAAGACTCCGGCGCAAATATCATTGCTATCCTTGCTGATACATTCTGAAGAACATCGGCAAACATTGATGAAAGTCCTGAATGAGGCACATGTACCGGATAAAATCTCGGTGAGCCATTTGGAGAAGATCACCAATCGGATCTTCGAAGCAAATCGGATCACCTTCATCGATGATGAGTTGCCTGAGGAAGGCACTGAGCATAACAGGGCTTTATATCTTACGGTGAAGTGTGAAGAGGCGGTGGTTACCAAAGTCTTGGTCGATAATGGGTCCAGTGCTAACATTTGTCCTCTCTCTACACTGGGCAAATTGAAGGTAGACATCGGCAGGGTACGCGAGAACAGCGTATGTGTTCGAGGGTTCGACGGAGGAGGCAAAGCGTCGGTTGGTGACGTAGTGCTAGTCTTGACAATTGGGCCAGTGGAGTTCACCATGGAATTCCAGGTGCTGGACATGGTGGTGTCATATAACCTTCTGATAGGGCGACCATGGATCCATGCCGCAAGAGCAGTTCCATCCAGCTTACACCAACTCGTTAAGTTCGAGTGGGATCAACAGGAGATCGTCGTCCAGGGAGAGAACGATCCACAATCAGGCACCATCATTCCCTTTGTTGAAACAGAAGAAGATGTTGGGCAGTGGGTATATCAGGTCTGCGATGTGGTGTCCGCCAATCGAGTTCCGGAAGGGGAATGCATTCCCGGCGACAGAACAATTACTGCGAATGTTATGGTGGCGCATGAAATGTTGCGACATGGTTTCGTACCCGGCAAAGGTCTAGGTGCATCTCTGCAAGGAATCATACAACCGGTATCGGTGGTCGAGAACTTGGGAACGTTCGGCTTGGGATTCCAGCCAACCTCAGAGGACATCCGGCGAGCAAAGAAGAGTAAGCAGAAGACATGGGTGCTCCCAAAACCTGTTCCACGCCTTTCCCAATCTTTTATCAGGTCCGGAGCAAGAGGACATCCAGCGGCAAAGATTCCCGGTCCTACGATCAGGCCAGATGAAGAGTTCTTCAGGAAGTTCGAGGACCTATTCACAGATGTATGTATGCTCGAGGACGGTGAAGGATCTAGTCACGCCGAGATACAATTTGTGGGACCAAAGGCAAAACTGAATAACTGGAAGGCTACTCCTCTCCCTGTCCGGAAGGAGTCTTGGTAGTTTGTCTTGGATTGTTTTTCTTTCGAAATGTTGTGTTGGGGGTTTGTCCCCGGAGTAAAATCCCGTTGTTTTGTTCATTTTTTATTTAAGTTTGCAGTTTGTTTTCCCTTTGTACAATTCCCATCAATGAAATTTGGTTCCTTCGTGTCTAATTTTGTTTATCTTTTCTTCTTTTACTTTTCTGAACAGCCTTCTTGCAACTGATCTTAATGATATGGCGTGCTTAAAGATTAATCAACCCAGTCTAGAAAGTCAATCGGGTTTGGAAATAATAACACATGAAATAAGAAGTGACGAGAGTGAGTCAGAGTACGGCGATGATGAAGCCGTGGAAGAAATCGGTGAAGAATTAAGTCACTTCGAGGAAAAACCCAAACCGAATTTAAATGATACTGAGGCCGTTAATCTAGGGAATGCGGATGACGTCAAAGAAACCCGGATAAGTGTCCATATTGAACCCAATCTGAGAGAAGAACTGATCAAAACACTCATGGAGTTTAAAGACATTTTCGCATGGTCGTACGACGACATGCCAGGACTCAGCACTGATCTAGTGGTTCATAGATTACCCACTGATCCGGCATATCCTCCCGTCAAGCAAAAGCTGCGAAAATTCAAGACGGAGATGAGTGTGAAGATCAAGGAGGAGGTAACCAAGCAGTTGCAGGCGAAAGTCATTCGTGTCACTCGATACCCGGAATGGTTGGCTAACGTAGTACCGGTGCCAAAGAAAGACGGAAAGATCAGGGTATGCGTGGACTATCGCAATCTCAACAAGGCAAGTCCTAAGGATAATTTCCCACTTCCCAATATCCATATCCTGATTGATAATTGCGCCGGACGCGAAATTGGATCCTTTGTGGACTGTTATGCGGGATATCATCAGATTTTGATGGATGAAGAGGACGCGGAAAAGACGGCTTTTATCACACCGTGGGGGACTTATTGCTACCGAGTGATGCCGTTTGGTTTGAAGAATGCAGGGGCAACCTATATGAGGGCGATGACTACGGTATTCCATGATATGATACACAAGGAAATTGAAGTGTATGTGGATGATGTGATCATAAAGTCTAGGCGTCAAGAAGACCATGTTTCCGACCTCAGGAAGTTCTTTCAAAGACTTCGAAGGTACGACATCAAGCTCAATCCGGCCAAATGCGCATTCGGAGTTCCCTCAGGAAAGTTGCTAGGATTCATCGTCAGCCGACGGGGCATTGAGTTGGACCCATCCAAAATCAAGTCCATTCAGGAGTTACCCCCGCCGAAGAATAAAACAGAGGTAATGAGTCTGTTGGGAAGGTTGAATTACATCAGTAGGTTTATTGCCCAGCTCACGGCAACTTGTGAACCCATATTCCGTCTATTGAAGAAAGACGCGGCGATAGAATGGACGACAGAATGTCAGGAAGCGTTTGACTGGATCAAAGGGTATCTGTCAAATCCACCCGTACTAGTTCCGCCTGAGCCAGGTAGGCCCCTGATTCTTTATCTAACGGTTTTGGAGAATTCGTTCGGCTGCGTACTGGGGCAGCATGATCTTACTGGAGGAAGGAACGGGCCATTTACTATCTCAGTAAGAAATTCACAATCCACAAGGTCAAATACACTCATTTGGTAAAGACTTGCTGTGCTTTGACTTGGGTAGCCCAAAAGCTGAAACACTACTTGTCTTCTTACACCACGTACCTCATTTCGCGGTTGGATCCGTTGAAGTATATTTTCCAGAAACCCATGCCTACGGGGAGGTTAGCAAAGTGGCAAATATTACTTACGGAATTCGACATCATATACGTGACAAGGACGGCTATGAAAGCTCAAGCCCTGGCCGATCACTTAGCTGAAAATCCCGTTGATGACGAATACGAACCTTTGAGGACGTATTTTCCAGATGAGGAAGTATTGCAGATTGAGGGGTTGGAACTAACCAAGGATCCAGGGTGGAAGCTCTTCTTCGACGGAGCGGCGAACGCAAAAGGAGTCGGAGTAGGGGCTGTGCTCATATCTGAAACAGGACATCATTATCCTGTTACTGCTCAACTGCGTTTTCACTGTACCAATAATATGGCCGAGTACGAGGCATGTATATTGGGGTTGCGATTAGCGGTGGACATGGATGTACAGGACGTCTTGGTCTTGGGGGACTCGGACCTTCTAGTACATCAGATTCAGGGAGAATGGGAAACCAGAGATTTAAAGCTTATCCCATATCGTCAGTGCTTGCATGATCTGACCAAGCGCTTTCGATCAGTAGAATTCAGACACATCCCGAGGATGCATAATGAGGTTGCCGACGCTCTAGCTACTTTAGCGTCGATGCTACATCACCCGGACAAGGTTCGTGTCGATCCGTTACATATCCAGATCCGGAACCAACATGCTTATTGTAATGTGATAGAAGAAGAGGTGGATGGTGAGCCGTGGTTTTATGATGTCAAGGAATACCTCAGGTTAGGAGTATACCCAGAGCAAGCAACTGGAGATCAAAAGCGAGCTATTCGGCGGTTGGCGAACGGATTTTTCCTTAGTGGAGGGGTGCTGTACAAAAGAACCCCAGATTTGGGATTGTTGAGATGTATAGATGCAAGTCAAGCCACAACGGTGATGACAGATATACACTCGGGAGTTTGTGGACCACACATGAGCGGATACGTATTGGCAAAGAAGATTCTTCGAGCAGGATATTATTGGCTCACTATGGAGCGGGATTGTATAAGTTTCGTGCGAAGATGCCATCGGTGTCAGATACACGGAGATTTGATTCATTCTCCGCCGACTGAATTGCATACAATGTCAGCACCATGGCCGTTTGTCGCATGGGGTATGGATGTTATTGGACCTATTGAGCCTGCGGCTTCCAATGGTCACAGGTTCATTCCGGTAACGATTGATTATTTTACCAAGTGGGTGGAGGCCAAAACATTCAAATCAGTGACGAAGAAGGCGGTAGTGGACTTCGTACACTCCCGCATCATTTGTAGGTTTGGAATTCCAAAGATGATCATTACAGATAACGGTGCAAATCTTAACAGTGGATTGATGAAAGAGGTATGTCAACGGTTCAAGATTACACACCGAAATTCCACACCGTATCGCCCAAAAGCAAATGGTGCGGTCGAGGCAGCAAACAAGAACATAAAGAAGATATTAAGGAAAATGGTAGAAGGATCTAGGCAATGGCACGAAAAGTTACCATTTGCGCTGTTGGGTTATCGCACTACCGTCCGGACTTCGGTAGGTGCAACTCCTTACTTGTTGGTATACGGGACTGAAGCGGTAATACCCGCAGAAGTTGAGATTCCATCCCTCCGAATCGTCGCTGAAGCTGAGATTGACGACGACGAGTGGGTCAAAACCCGATTAGAGCAACTGAGCTTGATCGATGAAAAGAGATTGACAGCAGTATGTCACGGCCAATTGTATCAAAAGAGAATGGCGAGAGCATATAACAAGAAGGTACGTCCCGGGAGATTTGAAGTGGGACAGCATGTGCTGAAGAGAGTTCTACCCCATCAGGCCGAAGCGAAAGGCAAGTTCGCTCCAAATTGGCAGGGACCTTTTGTGGTGACTAGAGTATTATCCAACGGCGCTCTATGTCTGACTGATGTCGAGGGAAGATGCACCGATATGGCTATCAATTCTGATGCGGTTAAGAGATATTATGTGTAATTCTTTAATGCATTTGTCAACGTTTGGTTTCGTTTGTGTGTATTTGGCATTTTTCGGAGAATGAAATGACAGAGGCAATTTTTCTACTACCCAAACACTTCAACCTTTGTCTCCCCATTTGAGCCTTAATTATTCTTTCATATACCCTCTTTCGGAATCATCAAGGAAGATGTGTAACAGAATAGAAAAGAAACAAAGAAGTAATACAAGAAAAAGTGAACTACGTTCGACCCGATTCCTCAAGAAGGATACGTAGGCGCCACACGGCTCGGTCATAATAAAATAAAAATCAAAAAATCCCCCAAGCAATAAAACTGGGGCAGAAGTCATTGTTTCGTTTGAAAGATAGTGTGGATTCCGAAAGTTGTAATAAGCTAACCGTTGAGGCTAAACCCCTTTCTTCGGCCTCACGCGCAGAAACCATATCAAGAACCAGAAAGACCTCTCGATCAGTATTTGAGAAGTGCCAAGGCATGTGAATGAAAGCCAAGAGTGACATCCCGACCCTCGATTGAATTCGGGATGCACAAGCCGAAAGGGGATAACGCTCTAGAGGGAATCTCAGGGGTGATACCCCGCCGCAAGGAAAGAAAACATAAATGAGAGAGTCTTAACGGTGAAAACCCTCGCGGGCACCTTAAGGCGAAGGAAGTTGAGAGAAGTAAAATGAGAGAGTCTTACGGTGAAAACCTTTACGGGCACCTTAAGGCGACGGGAGATAGAGAGAAATGAGAGAATCTCATTAGTGAACACCCTTTGAAGGGCACTGTGAGGTGACAGGATGAGATGGGTACAAGATGTCGGCATGAGACAAGGTTGGGACACCCGTTTACCTCTAGCAGGACGCGGTATCAGAAAGTGATTGACATGAATAGACTGGGTAGTTTAATCTCAAAGGCGCGGCATAACATTGGATCAGGCGCACATTCAGATAAGTTTTCCTATTTTTAGTTCAGAAAAGGTTTTCTCTTCTTTTGTCATTTGCGGTCAGTATTCTTTTCTTTTCTTTCATTGTTCGAAAAGTGATTTTTCAAAGCTTACTACCAAGTCTCCCAAAGCGGTATATTGAAAGTGAATAGGCATGGAACGAGGCAATAAGACAGAAGTCGTTACGATAGTAAGATTGGGATGACAGGCTGAGCGGAAGGTTCGCAAGAATTATGGAGTATGATGGACACATGTGGCATGTCCGAAAGATGATTTCACGCAACAGGTCACCGGCTAAAAGAGTCGGATCAAACCAAAGATTGGAATAAAAGGAAAGATGAGAGGTCGTTCGTGGAAAGAGTATCGTCCCCAGCAAGCATCAACGTCGCCCGCAAAGTTCGAGAGGGGCCAAGCAGCTGAAAGAGAAAAGAAAATGGCCCCAACAAGAGTGGCACGACCACTCACCGCATTTTGAAACTAACAATTTTTCTTTGATTTAAAAGCAGGAAAAGAGGGTTCGTTGGCAGAAAAGCATACCGTCCAGAAGTTTATCAAACTGGGGCAGAAAATTTTCTCCTGTTGCGAAAATTTTCTTGAAAGCAAGGACCCGGGGGATAAGGGTAGAAAGCAACACAAGATGGGTTGATCTTTGAGCCTGGTATCATCCCCAGCAGTTATTGGAAAAAGAAAAAATGGCTTCGAGATTCCCCCAGCAGTATTACATCCTATAATTTGATCAAAGAAACAAAAGCGGTAGTCCCAAAAGAGGTGGGGGAAGAAGGAAGAGAATGAGGGGTGAAGGAAACAAAGAATACTTCCTCAGCAGCATCACCCCCAGCAGGCGAGTAAACAGTTCCAAAAATATCCCCGGCAGCCAGAAGAAAAGTAATACGACCGGGGGAAAGCAATTCCAAGACAGGATAATTCAGAAGAGAAGGTGGTCCGAGAGGTAATGCAGGAACAAGGATAGGGTACAAGAGGCAAAGGAAGGTAATCAAGATAGGATGAAATCAGTGAAGTAGTAGTTGAAGTCAGGGAGCCCGCCTGGAGAATGGAGTGGCGATTTAATTTTGAAGTTGTAATTGAAGTCAGGGAGCCCGCCTGGAGAATGGAGTGGCGATTTAATTTTGAAGTTGCAGTTGAAGCCAGGAAGCCCGCCTGGAGAATGGAGTGGCGATTTAACTTTGAAGTAGTAGTTGAAGTCGGGGAGCCCGCCTGGAGAATGGAGTGGCGATTTAACTTTGAAGTTGCAGTTGAAGTCAGGGGAGCCCGCCTGGAGAATGGCGTGGCGATTTAATTTTGAAGTAGTAAATGAAGTCAGGGAGCACGCCTGGAGAATGGAGTGGCGATTTAATTTTGAAGTTGTAATTGAAGTCGGGGAGCCCGCCCGGAGAATGGAGTGGCGATTTAATTTTGAAGTTGTAGTTGAAGTCGGGGAGCCCGCCCGGAGAATGGAGTGGCGATTTAATTTTGAAGTAGTAGTTGAAGTCAGGAAGCCCGCCTGGAGAATGGAGTGGCGATTTAATTTTGAAGTAGTAGTTGAAGTCAGGGAGCCCGCCTGGAGAATGGAGTGGCGATTTAATTTTGAAGTAGTAGTTGAAGTCAGGAAGCCCGCCTGGAGAATGGAGTGGCGATTTAATTTTGAAGTAGTAGTTGAAGTCAGGAAGCCCGCCTGGAGAATGGAGTGGCGATTTAATTTCGAAGTAGTAGTTGAAGTCAGGGAGCCCGCCTGGAGAATGGAGTGGCGATCTGTTTAATTTGGAAGAGGAAAGCAGTAGAATGTAACAGAAATCTCCGGCATGAATCCAAGTTCATAAGAAGAGAAGAAGCATCGGAAGGAACGCCAAGTCAGACAAGATGGCAAGGAGCGCGACAAGATCAAGTTAAAAAGGATAGATAAGAACTTGTAGTACTGTAACTTAGGTCTAGCTTCTTGTTTTTCGTTGCTTAGTGCGGTGTAACAAGGAAATCAGCTGAGCAGTGGTAACAGCAGTAACAGCGGCAGTAGCAGTAACAGCGAGATCGCAACAGTCATGGTAGTCCCAGCTACCAGAACTTCCCGAACTACATTGACCTGATTCCCTTTTAGCCAGGGATATGTAGGAGACCTTTGAAGCAAGGTTCGGTCAAAACTTTCCAAAATGCTTCATACGGAATACTCGAACGGGCAAAATCGCTTATATCCGCTCACTTATCTTTGCACGAAAACTCTGCGTGTTTACGCGCAAAGAGGGGCAGCTGTGAGCACGTGATTTTTGCCTTACTTGAGAAGTACTCCCAGAAAATTCAAAAATAAAAATAGTTTCGCGTTGGGCATGATTTTTGTGATTTTGTGTTATTTTATCTTTTTGTGTGCACGTTTATTTATTTAAATTAAAAATACAAAAAATATATGCTAGGTTTTGCATTTTTAGTGTTTGATATCGAAGTCACGTGATTTACATTTTTGGGTGATATGTAATTATGTACGTTAATTGTAGTAAAAAAAAGCGGTGTTATAGGTTGGTATATATACATATGTGTATATATATATATATATATATATATGTATATATACATATATATATATATATATACACACACGCATATAGTACATCATGTGGATCTGATCTGGGCCGAAACTTAGCCTAAAAACCAGGCCCAGACGAATTTCCTCTAATCCAGCCCAAATACCCGTCCAAGCTTCAGCCTGGGTAACGCTTGATCTGGACCGTTGGATTTTATTATCCAACGGCCCAGATTAATCCTTTAATTCCAATATACACTCAGACTATATCTTAACCAAACGACGTCGTTTGGTTTAAGTGAGGGGATCCTGATCGTTGATCGTAAATGATCCAACGATCAGGATTCAATCTCATATCTCGTATATAAGGCTCATTCCATACCCCGCCCCCCCCCCCCAAGCCAGACCCCCCCTCTCCCTTCATCTCCCTCAGGAGCTCTCAAAGACCTAGCGTAACGCCGCCGTGCCCCGCCTGCCGGAAATCGCCTCACGGCGGTTCCGGTAGGCCAACGGCCACCAAACCAATGCCAAAATCTTCCCCTCACCTCCCCCATTACGGATCCGGCCTCCGCTAACCTCGAATCACTCCGGAGCTCCTCGAATCTTCATTTGAAGATTCGAGTCAAACTCGAACCAATGCCAAATCACCCCAAACTCACCCCAAACCCTCGCATGGCCTCCCTCGTACCCCCGCCGGCTTTCGTTTACCTCGAATCTAACCAGAAATGCAAAAGCCCCAAATCCGAGCCCAAGAACCCTAGAATTCCAAGATTAATTCGAGCCGGGTTAGCTGTAATTGAAGTCCAAGGGACTTTAGTCTAGATGTTCTCAATCGAGAACATCTTGATTAAAGCCCGTTTGGCTTCAATAGTTCCCAAATTTTGGTTCAAAGCCTGGGTCGGCAGTTTTCTTATGAGGTATCCATTTCTTCTCTGGTCGATTCAATTCAATTGTGTGAACATGTGTGTTTGTTTTGTTTGTGTTTCAATTTTTATCTGTTATTAATTTCTCATATCGATTGATCTATTCTCCTCCTTCAACAGACCTTTTATGTGGTCGATTCCTATTCTTTACCAATTCTTGTTTGAATTCAATGCCACAACAACTTGTATGCCCAGTTCGTTTAATGTCGTCAACAATCCAATTTGTTTGTATAATTTGCCCTGGCCTGCCCGTATGCAATGCACAAGTGTGGGATTTGTTTGCTTGTTTAATCCTGGATTAAGAGTTAATTGTTTACAGAGTTAGGATTTAATTGAGATTGTTTATTTAATCACTTGCCCATAAAGGGGCTAGTGGAACCTGCACAGCAGGGTATCCCACTGATGCCCTGCCACCAGCCTTATTGTTTAATGCTGGAGTCCATACATTGGACAGGAGATAGTGGGGTTTGCAGGGAATATGATGGGTTGGGGAGTCAGGGTAGGGGGTAACCTTAGGAGCTGCTGGTCAGCTATAAGAAGGGGAATACCTTAGTAACTAGAGGGGAGATAGACAGTGATAAACAGGAGAGTACCTGGAGAGCAAACACAGTCATAACTGGAGAACACTTAGAGAAATATAAGCAGCAAAGATCCATTCTTGAAAACCAGAAAAGAAGATAGATAGAAAGAGCTGAGAGAGGCTACTGTTTCATTAGTTTCCAGGCTACTGTGTTGTGGTTGTGCTTGTCTGTTGGTGGCAGTGCTCATTTGGTGCTGTTGGTCATTAGTGTTGTTGCTCCTGGTCGTTTGTGTTGCTGTGCACAGTGTTGTTGGTCCAGTGCTGGTTCTTCTGTTGTGGTGTGTTGCTGTGTTATTGTGGCTAACTGCCACTGGTTGTGGTCGTGTGTGTTGATATTGCTGGCCTGGTTGTTTGTTGCTGCTCTTGGTCTGTTGGTTGCTGGCTGGTTTGTAGTTGTTGCTGCCTGGGTTGATTATTGTTGTTTGTTCCATTGTTGGTCGCTGTTTGTGTCTATAGTGGTGCTGCCTGGGTGGTTTTGTTGCTGTCAATCCAGTTTGTTGTTGGCTGCTGTGGTTAACTGCCATTGTTTATTGGTCTACTGCTTTAGCTGGTCTATTGTTGTTACTGTGGTGGTCATTTGTTGCTGGTCCAGTGTTTGGGGCTATTTGGTTGGTTATCATTGTTGCTGTGGTGTCTGTGTGGCTGTTGGTTCACTGTGTTTATTACTGGTGTACTGTTGCTGTTACTGTTCTCGTTACTGTTGCTGCATTGCCATTGCTCACTCTTCCTTGTTCTTCCGCATTCCAGGTACACACCTCTGTTATTGTAGTTCCTTGGTTCGAAAAGAATGAAGTTTGAAGCTTATGCATAAAGTCTATTGAAACATGTAGTCGTCTAAAGTTCTTATGTTTAATTACATTCTGTTATTCTCCAATTAAGCTTGTATTGCTAGTCTTGGTTATTGGAAAAGTGTAGCTAGGCCAAAGATACACTGTCGTTAGATAAGCACGTAAACCTGAATTAGTCTGTTGTATCTCTATTCAATCTTCTCTGCTTATGTGTGTAATCCCCAAATCTGTTAACGTTAGACCTTATGCTAAAAGCAAGATTAGCTAGGGAGTTGTTACTCAACGGAATGACGTAATTAGATTAAAAAGAGTCGGGGCGCATTTCATGTGACCCGACCCCAATTTTGGGCAAGAGTAAACAAAGCGTGTCAGGAACACACAGGCGCATTTCATGTGGTGTGGTTCGTAGCAAGTTTTTAATAATTTGGAAACAACTCTTAAGTAAAATACAGTGGGATGTAGTTTCGCTTTAGATTTGAATCGAATGTGCGTCTCACCCAATAGTTACACTAATCGCGCAGCCTTCATAAATGTACATATAAAATACTTAGATGTTGAGATGCGTCATTTCTTAACGAATATCACGCCCTTCACAACAGTGTAAATAAGTAGTCGATCCGGGCGCATATTTTAGTTCTATTTTCTTAAATACGGGTGTGCATTTCATGCGACCCGAATCCAAACCCCGAAATGTTGAATAGGAATATGTCGAGGATCCGGGTGCATTTCATGTGACGTGATTCGAAAGCATATTTTTAAGCAACTTTCTCTTTCGTAAATCATAACCAATAATAAAAGCGGTAAAGGGATATTAACTTGCACTAAGTACATAATTGTAAAAAGCGGATAGATAAGCCAAACACGACAGTTGAGCGACCGTGCTAGAACCACGGAATTCGGGAATGCCTAATACCTTCTCCCGGGTTAATAGAATTCCTTATCCGGATTTCTGGTTCGCAGACTGTTAAATAGAGTCATTCTTTTCCTCGATTCGGGATTTAACTGGTGACTTGGGACACCATCAATCTCCCAAGTGGCGACTCTGAAATAATTAAAATAAATCCCATCTCGATTGTCCTTTAATTGGAAAAACTCTTTGCACCCTTGCGGGTGCGTAAAAAAGAGGTGTGACAATTATGGTTTGAGAAGGTAAGGATTTTTAGGCTAACGCAACTTCGTAGGTCCAAAAGAAGATAGACATAATTGACCAGCTTGGGGCCGAGACGAATGAGGTCAAGGCCACGACCGAGGTTTTGAGGGGCAGGATGGACCTGCTGTCTTCGGATAAAGAAGCCACAAAAGAGGAGCTGGCATCGGTCAAGGACCAGCTCCGGGTGGCAAAGGACAAGGACGACAAGAGGTCTAGGATAAAATGATCAACTACAGGCACAATTGAACTCAACATCATGGAAAAGGATTCCCTCCACCAGGAATACACAACTTCGATTAATTCTTTGGAAGTGGATGAAATGATTGCCTAGTATAAGGCTAGTGTCGAGGTATTCGAGGCCCTCTTAAAAACAAAGACCGAGTATGTAAAGTGGCTATACCGAAGGGAGACCCTCGAGGAGATTCATGCCCGATGTTTTGACATATCGACCGAGATCAAACAAGCCAAGAGCCTCGAGGTCGATGCAAAGGAACTTTATAAGCCTAAAGGTCACAAAGGCTCTGATGGCTCCAGTGCTAAGTCGAGCCCCAGTAAAGATTAGGCATAGGTGCCTTAGTTCTTTTTTGGTTTTCCCTTGTACACTTTATTTCTTATTTATTTTGAGGCCGTTTTATCCTTCCTTTATAAATATTTTTTGAAATATATTAAATTTTCCCTTTGGCAACACCATGTTCTTAATTTTTAGCGTCTCTTAACTTTTATTTGTGTATCATTCTTAATGCCTTAGCATATAATCAAACGTAATCTAGAGTATCCGCTCTTTGGAGGCCCAAATGGGGCCCAATTTCGATGCCAATTTTAGATTACTAGTGGTTTCAAGATTTCGAGAAAATTAAAGGCCTTTAAGATGCTTTAGTGTTTTAGTCATATACGATGACGTTTTTGCCGAGTGTAACCTTTTAATAAGTTTTGATTATACGTAAGGGCCTTACTTTCTGAGTACGAACTTCAGACGTCCCTGAGCCATTTTTAGGGTGGTCGTGGCATTTTATATTTACGCATTTCCTAATAGGCTTGGTGTCTTCGGGATTCGACAACCCCAGCCGTCCAAATTATTTACGGACGATAGTCCTTGAGTAGGGGTAGCCCGTGGGCTTTAGATCTATAATACATTATGAAGCATCAAAGAAGTGAAATGCATATTAATAAAGTATGAAGCAAAGATTTTTTTCATTGTTTTATATGTAGGGTACATGATAGAAGGCGCATAAGGCTTGTGCCGTTGCTAGACTGGGCTACATGGTCACTGTTCATAGGACCGTTTGACCCTTACAATGAACCCTAATCACCAAACCTTGGCTTTTATATGGGGTGTCATTGAAAGTACGATTTTGGTTTCTTGGAAGCACTTAGCAAAGCGAGCGCAAACTTTTTCTAGGTGAGGATACCTTGTTTTGTCATCGCCTAGGGTTCTACTAACATAACAAATAGGAAATTGTATACCTTCTTCCTCCCAGAATAAGACACAACATACCGTCACCTCTGAAATTGCCAAGTATAGGTACAACATTCCTCTGCCTACAGAGTGTGCAGCTAATGGGTGCTCGACAAGTATCCCTTGAGTTCTTTCAAAGCTTGCTAGCAGTTTAGAGTCCAAGAAAATTTGCTCTTTTTATTAATATTGAGAAGAAGCATGGCTCTTATCCGACGACCTTGAGAAGAACCAGCCCAATGTGGCTATACGCCCGTTTATTCGTTGAACTACCTTGACGTTGCCGACTATGGTGATGTACTCTATGGTCTTTATTTTTTCTGGGTTGATCTCTATCCCACAATAGATACCATGAAACTGAGGAATTTGCCCGAACCGACCCTAAATGTACACTTCTCCAGGTTTAGCTTCATATTGTTCTTCCTTAGTATGTCAAAGGTTTCCTGTAAATATTTCAAATGGTCTTCTGCTCACAAGGACTTGACTAACATATTGTCAATATAAACTTCCATTGATTATCCTATTTGTTCTTCGAACATCTATTTACTAGGTGTTGGTAGGTGGCCCTAACGTTATTTAATCCGAACGTCATTACGTTATAGCAGTAGGTGCTGAATTCCTTTATGAAAGATGTCTGTTCTTGATCATCCTAGTCCATCCGAATTTGATTGTACCTAGTGTAGGTGTCAAGAAAACTGAGTATCTCATGCACGATCGTCGCGTCGATATTTTGATCGATGTTAGGCAATTAATAGAATCCTTTGGAATGATTTGTTTAGCTCCTTATAATCCACACACGCCCTTAGTTTATTTCCTTTTTGGGTACTACTACTATGTTAGCTAACTAATCCGGGTATTTGACTTCCCGGATGTATCCTATTTTTAGAATTTTGGATATCTCATCCTTGATGAACGTGTGTGTGATCTCAGACTATGGCCTTCTCTTCTACTTAATCAGATGAAACTTTGGATCTAAACTCAACTTATGAGTGGTTACCTCCCGTGGGATCCCTGCCATTTCAAATTGGGACCAAGCAAAAAAGTCGGCGTAGCTTTAAGAAAATCAATAAGTTTTTTCCTGAGCTTAGGGGTTAACCCCATGCCCTAGTATGCCTTTCGATATAGGAGATGCTTGTTTAATATAACTTGTTCCAACTTTTCGACTCTGAATGATCTCGGGACGCTGCAATCGTCCTCATGGTCCGCCCCTTGTTCTTCTTGTTTCTCCGGTTAGGCTGAGGACATTATCATTAATTACTATTTAAGCTCTTCTTTATTGGTTGGTTCTGCGCTACTCAATGTAGAAACCGCGGAAACCAGGATCATTTCACCGGCAATAAATATTTCCTTTACGGTTGGTTGTTCTCTATAGATCGTTTTTAATCCCCTTGGTACGGGAAATTCCAGCACCTCGTGTAAGGTCGAAAATACCGCCCTCATGTTTTTGACCCATGGCCTTCTAAATAAAGCATTCTACCTCAAATTCCATTCGATCACATAAAATTTCAATTCTTAGATTTGCCCGATAGTGTTTATCGGCAAAGTTATCTCTCTTTTCGTGATCTCACATGCCATGTCCCATTTAATACCTAAACTGTCGGTACGATTTGATCTTACAACCCTAATTGCTCCATGACCCTTGATCCGATTATGTTAGTCGAGCGACTAGATCAATCAACACACATTTTACCCGAGATTTATTAATAAGTGCAGATAGTACTAGTGCATCACTATGTGGTAGTACGATGCCCTCGACATCTTTGTCGCTGAACGAAATAGCTCCTATCGGAATGTAATCCTGGGTGCATTTTCCCCTCATATAGATACTTTAATGCATTTTATGATTTGCCCTTGGGATACTTCGACTCCCCTAATGATCATGTTGATTACGTGTTGAGGCTCTTCTTATTCAACATGTTTGTTGGCATCCCCATTTCTGAAGTGGTTTTTGGCTCCCTCACTAAGGAATTCTTTGAGGTTTCCATTTTTGAACAGTTGAGCAACTCATTCTGTTATTTGTACACAATCTTCGGTCCTATGAATGTGAGTGTGGTGATACTTACACGTCAAGTTAGGATCTCTCTTGGCTGGGTCAGACTGCATGGTGGGGGGCCGTTTGATCACTTTGATGCGCCCTATGACTGACTTGATGCTTGCAGCGTGTATGTTTAAGCTATACTCCAATAATATTGGTGTCTCCCTACTCCCGAGCAACCTGTCGAACCCGTTCTTGCTCATCAAACCCATTCTACGGTCTTGGAGTCGCTTCTACGGGGCCGCTTCTCCGGCTTGGGAGCCGCTTCTGCAGTTTTGGGCCTGGCCTGCCTTGGCCGCATTTGCAAGAGGCCGACCAATTCCGCGGTCTTACACCTGCGGCCGACAAACCGCAAGTGCGTTTATGATAGAAGCAAATGCTTCAGCACTTCTCAACTTTTCCAACTTCACTCGAGCCTCGTCTGGTTGATGCTTGGGGCTCCCGGGCCCCGTCCAAACATACCGACAAGTCCAAAATCATGAAATGGACCTGCTCGAACCTTTGGAACGGCCGAAACAATGCCAAATCTAAGAATCACCCCCTAAAACCAATTGAATCAAACTTATGAACTTCAAGTTCTAAATTTTCCTCTAACGAGCCGAAACACACTTAAACTACTCGGATTGATGCCAACTTTTGTGAGCAAGTCTTAAATATTATATTGGACCTGTACTGGGCTCCGGAACTAATCCACGAGCCTGATACCAATGTGATCAATCATCATTTAGTTTCTTTAAATCCTTGAAATTTCAGTTTAACAATTTCTAATAAAAATTCATTACTCGACCTAGGGACCTTGAAATTTGATTCTGAGCATATGTCGAGGTCCTATATTTTTCTACGGACCCTCTAGGATCGTCAAAACATGAATATGGGCCCGTTTGTTAAAAATATTGATCAAAGTCAAACTTAGCCTTTTAAGAAATTCTTAAGGAATCAAATGAGCATATATCAATCCAAATTCTTCCAAATCCCAAACCCACCATCCCGCAGGTCGTAAATTAGATAAAGCAAGCGCGAGAAGTTTTATTTGAGAGAAGGGGTTCTAGTAAGCAAAATGACCGGTCAAATTATTACATTTGGCTTCCGAGAGTTTCTCGAAAATTTGTTCATCTCTTTGAGTGCTTTCTCGAGATTACTCAGGCTCGACCTTGTTAGGGGAGTGGCTTTGATTCTACAGTTGTGTTATTGCCACTTGTTGAGCCTATAACATTAAATGATCAGTTGTAAGCTTACCCACCACCTTCACATTCGGTTGCTTCTCGAGCTTTTGGTTGGGGTCCCTCGCGAACACTAGTTTCGAGATCAGTTGGCAAATTGATGTTGATGGCCACCTGTGAGTTAGCATCGGTCGGGCGACTGGGACATCGTTGGGATTGGCAAGAAGCACATAATTACGGGCACCATATTATTATTTTCGCCATAATGACCTGACTCAACGTCAACACTCAAGTAAGCATATTGAGAGTTTGACATTTTTGGACTGACTTGAAATTAAGATTTTAAAGAACAAGCGTAAAATAGGGTGCGTTATGGAGATTCATACCAAATAATCACTATTTCCTTAGCCTCACAGTGGGCGCCGAACTGTTTACCCCAAAAATGAGTAACAAAATTTTTATGCGGTTTAAAAGATACATGGTTTATTCAATACGAATAATTAAGAATAACAGAGAGATGAATTAATGACAAAATAAACAACCAAACCAATTGTTGTATGATGACCAGGCCTAATCTCAGATTGAACATTGGAATTTGTCCTCGATCGGACCCTTGGTGCGAGCTCGATCGTGAGTAAAGAAAATAAAAAAACAAGTAATATCTTGAACAGTAGCTAAAAATAAAAGTAAAATTCTTATTGCTTTGAATTATGTTTTACATGTGTTAGACTAAAGAATAACTTTCCCTTTATATAGCAGGAGAATTTTAACCCTAGTACAAGTTTAAAAAAGGTAAAAACCCTCTCTTTCCAGTAATTGTTGATCCATAACCTATATAGAATGAGATTCGCGTTGTAATATCCGGTTGAAGGCGAATATTACGGCCTTATATCTGTCGTGCATAACCGTTTACCGCGTCTCTCGAGGTCTAGAAGTTATACTCGGCCCGAGGTATGTCGCTTTACCATGCCCGATGTCGGATATATCGTTTACTCTTCCTAGGTCTCGATATGAGGGATTTCTAACATCGATTATAATCACGTCGAACCGTACTTTCCCTTCATTCTCTCGTTGGAGAATCGGAAAAAGTATTGCCCCCATTTTACCGACACAGAATTATGTTTTAAAATGAAATAGGACATAAGGTTCAACTAATAATCCGATCAATTCCATGAGAATATATTAGACCTCTCACGAAAAAAATTGTCTTTCGAGAAAACCTCTTGAAGTAGATGAATATGTATCGAAGTAATGGACTAATTAAGTTGAACTACCAATGATTGTGGTGGAGCACAAGAGTAGTACGCTCTCTTTATCGTTAATCAAATGTCATAGGTTTAATTCTGAATTCCATTTTGGTAAGAAGTAAAGGTGTGCATTCGAATCGGTTTATCGATAAATCAAATCGATTATTTGTTGTCGAAATCGAAACCGAAAAAATCGAAACCTTATTGAAACGATAACGATAAGCATATGTACAAATCAATAATCGATAAGTAATTATCGATAAAGGTCAAAATCGATCGATAAATCGAATGCATACCCCTAAACTATAGACACTTGTAAAATTAGTAATTACCTATTTGTATAGATTAATATAAAATGCAGAATATATATATATTTCGCTACTATTTTGAAAGCGGCTATACAATATCATTTTTCCTAATCTATACTATTTTATTTACCCTAAGTCCCTTACCCTATTATTTCCTCTATCATATTTAAGGAATGATCATATTTAAAGATCAATGGGATGAAGTTCAAATTAATGAAAAATAGAATTAACCGTGATGATGTATTTTGTTTTGTTTTTTATACCATTGGAGTGTTGGTGGCATACATTTGATCTCTTACTTTAGTTTTGTTGCATTTGCTTGTTGTCATAATTTTTATATTATAAATGGTATTCGTATTATTTTAGCTTCTTTTTGTCCATATTAGTTAGGCGCGTTTATAGTGATATACTTTTCGTGGAATCCCGTAAATTTTCTTATTGGTGTAATCGGTAACCGAATCGATAAGCCCCCAAAATCGATAAATCGAAATCGAAAAAATCGAAATCTTATTGAAACGATAATGATAAGTATATGTACAAATCGATAATCAATAAGTAATTATCGATAAGGATCAAAATCGAATCGATAAATCGAATGCAAACGCCGGTAAGAAGTGCTTTATAAGCCTCAAAAGATAGCATACACTAGATGGAAACTACAGGAAAGAAAAAGCTAAACTAGTACCTAAAGAAATTCTGACTTCTAAGCTATAAAATGTATCAATTGTTAAAAATTTAAGAGGGTTTTGCGGGCGTAGTAGGTTGAAGTAGATTACTTGCGGATGTTTGAAAAATGGGCACTTTTGCTTTGGAAAGCCTATTTGTGAAGGCAAAATAGATGGGCCTGTTCTTTTTTGTATTTCTCTGCGTGGGAGTAACTTAAATAAAGAAATTGAAATAATGGAGGTAGGCTGAAGCATGAAACCCAAAAAATATTTTACTCTATTATATTATGACTATAAATGGATAAATCCACTCACGGGGATAGCTAATGCAAAAAAGTGCATATGGTGTAGTGGTATAATAGTACCCTCCCACAGTACTGACTAGGGTTCAGTTTCAGGATGGGCATGCCAATTGTAGTTATTCTGTTTTCTTATTTCTTGATTGGCTTTTTCATTAATTTTGTCATGACTTGTTTAAGTAAAAATCCCTCTCGGCAATAATAGCAATTGTAGGGTACTACCAGCAAATGTAGAGCCGTCAATATGGACTTGGTCCGTTGGGCCAGGCCAGCCCGTAATTTAATAGGGTTATGCTATAATTTTTGAAGCCCATTTAAAAATGAGATTTTTAAGTCCGACCCGAGTAAGTCTGTGGCCCGTGAGGCTTGACTGAGGCTGGACCGGGCCGGGCCGTGGGTCTAATAAAATATTTATTTAAAATATATAAAAAATAAAAAAGTATACTGCCTTTAGAGATGAAAAGTCAAAATTGGATCTTTACTAAGAGGAACAAAAACTTGATCATGAGAAGTTTCAAGAGATAATGTTGTCATGTATTGGAAGAACCATTCTAGAAAATATACCGATCTTTCAATTCAACAATGGTGCGTGATGTACTTAGCATTCTTATTAACATTATACCATCAGAATCAATATTTAGCATTGGTGGAAGTTGCATTTATTATAAAAATATCCAAACACTTGTTACTACTCGAAATGATTGCACAAGTTTTCCCGAACTCAAACTGGTAATATTCTTAAATATTATTAATTTTTAATATTTAGCTAATTAATATTGCATATGAATGTAGATGAAAGTGAAGATGTTAAGACAACCTTGTCACAAGCAGATTCAAATGTGTTTGATGAAGATGATGTGTTAGATATCTTATAAGTATCATGAACGTTCTCTTGAATAGTTTGTTTTAAGTTTTGACTTTCGGTGAAAATATAGTCTTGTGTTTTACTTTTTTTTAGTATTTATTGTGATATATTGGAACAATATAAAAAGTTATTAAGTTCCGCGAATTTTTTAACTTTTAAATAATTATCTTTTTTAGATCAGAACTTAAAGAAAAAATAAAAAATTATATTTTTTAAATGATTGGCCGGCCCGTGGGGGCACGCGGCCCACATAAGCCTGGGGTGAGCTCACAATTATAAGGCCCATCAAAATTATGGGCTAGCCCAACCCAACCCGTCAATTACTAAAGCCCACGTGAATTTGGCTGAGCTAGCCCGACTCGACTCATATTAACAGCTATAGCCCGGCCCGGCCTATATTGGCAGCTCTAAGCAAATGTCATCAAGTAATCTTACTGTAAGTGTACGCCTACCTGTTGTAATTAAACCACAGAATATAGGGCAATAGCAGGTCGAAAAAGAATTTTTGACGGGTTGTTGTAACCCTCGATCTAAGTGATGCAATTTTTTATAGGGGTTTTGACACAGTTACCCACAAAAACAAAACTATTTACCCTTGTCTATCCATTTATTTTCTTACCCATAAACTAATTATATTTCATACCCAAAGTATTTTTATAGCGAATTTAATATTTATTCTCCAATTTTTTTTTATTTCTATGCTTCTTTTCTTCTTTTTTTCTTTTTTTTTCTTTTCTACTTTTCTTTTTTCTCGTTTTCTTATTATTTTTTCCTTTTTACCATTTCTAATGTTATTTAAATTATTTTAATATTCTTTTTCTCGTCATAATCTAATTTCATTTACCGTTTTTACGATTTTTAAATTATTCTTTTTTATATACAATAAGAAAAATAATGGATATAATAAGTATTTGTTCATCTTTTTTTAATATAACTAGTACAATATACCTTTTTTTTCTCATTTTCTAAAATCAATTATTAAACTGAAATAATATTAGTTGTCATTTGATCTAATAAACTAAATATCACATTGACTGTTGTTGAGAACCATAATTTACATAATCAGATTCTAAGAATCAACATGTGATTGCCATGAAAACGTTGATCTCCTTCCCTATAAATATCAATACCCACTCTACCATTAGCAGTAATACAATCAGTTATAGAGCAAGAAAATATAATTTATAGCAACTAAATCTCCATATATACTAGTTATAATAAAAATGAATAAAATATTAAAAAAATACAACAAAAGTATAAGTAGCAAAAAAGACGTCTAGTACCATGCGATACCACTATGGTATATATGTATACCAACAGAGCATATGATTTTCCTAGAATATTGCTACAACTATCTGCGACTATTCTACTCTACCAAAACATTAAAGGGCGCAATAAAAATATGAGAAAATTACATGCTTGTATTGCAAGTTAAATATTCGCAAAACAACTTGTTCATTTCTTATACTAAGAGGGTATGTAATTGTATGGGGTTGTTCCAACAATTGCCTATAACTATAAAAACTACCAATACACATAATATATGTCCATCAGCACACAAAAATTTCAGCATTATTGTAATTCATGTTGATATAAATAATTTCATAATAGAATTCACTTAAAATGCAGCTAAGACAACCAAAAAAATGTTCAAACTACCATATGATACCAATATGGCATATAACTATACCAACATGATATACAATTTTACTAGTTAATTCCCGATAATTGTATGAATATAGTACTATTACATAAAACACGTGTATAAAAAGAAAAATTAAAAAAAATAGTGTACCACATATTAATATCATAAAGTATTTTAAGATATTGTACTATATTACTATTATTAAAAGATAGCTAATACAACCAAGAAAATAATTTAACTAACATATGATACCAATTTAGTATATAGCTATACTAATATGGTATATAGTTGGAATGAATTATGTACTAAAATGGTATATTTGTATACTATTTAGGTATACAATACAAATTCGTCTTCTTCTTTGGTTCAACTATATTTCAACTCAATGTTCTAAAATTTACTATAAAATCTCCACAAAATTGATTAAATTTTAGCTACAACCTCCAATCAACTTTCCAAACTAATACATACAGGATCAGATCAAAACAATTAAAAACTCAAACAAACTAAGTTAGGAGTTTCAAGCTCCAAGGTCCGTCAATGGTGGATTTAAATTTTGTACAATAAATCTCCAAAAATCAGCATCAAATGTACAATCTACACATCAAAGAACAATATTAGCTACATTTAATTAGAGACCAATGGTAGTGCTGGATCGGTTTTATTCTTGCAGTGCTGGATCGATTTGATTCAACACACCTGCTTATAATAACACACATGCTTACTATTTTTTTCTCTGTATGCTAACACACAAAAGTAATACAAAATGGAATTATCTCCTAATGAAATTATAATTTCACTAATTTGTCCTTCAACAACAACTACCCACTATAGTCCCACAGGGTGGGGTCTAGGAAGGGTAATAAGTACGCAGGCCTTACCCCTGCCCGAAAGGGCAGAGAGGCTGTTTCCAATCGACCCTCGGCTCAGGACAAGGAGAAGAGAAGAAAAGAAAAAAAAAAGAAAAAGAAAAAGAAAAAGAAAAGAAAATAAGACACATCAAAATAAGAAGAATTAGGGTAAAAACTGTACATATGAATACATAAATTCATAAAAAGGTGATTTTTTAAAAATTCTAGATTTATACTTGACAAAATTTCAATTAAAAAACGCGTTCAATATTTTCTCTCTTTTTTGACGAAAAAATTCAATTGCTAACAAAATAACGACGATTAACAAATATAAACCTAAGAAGAAAACAGAAGAAAAAGAAGAAGTAGAAGCGTACCTTGGGAGAACGAAGATGGAGATTTTTTTTTGTTTCAGGAGAAAAATCGTAGTGTAATTTGTCCTTCAACGAATACAAAATATAAGCATTAGACATGTATAAAAAAATTGCATTTATTATAAAAAAATAAAATCCCATGTCCAGCACTCAATATTAAAAGGAAAACACACCACTAAAAATCTGTATTAAAAAGAAAGAAAAAAACTACGAATAGCTAACTACAATAGAGAATTTAATGTGTGCTGGTAAATAATATTAAATGCATAAGTAGAAAAGATAAATAGTTTGGGTATGGGTATTTAAGGGTAAATAGTTTGAACTCAATAAGTATAAAGTGAAATTTTCTCTTTTTTTATAGGCTTATAACTCTATAGAGCAAATAATTTGACGGAATATGTTTTATATTCCCACTATTTTTAAGGGTTGAGGAAGTGACCACTTATGAGTTATCCAAAATGTTATCTAAGCGGATGGGTGAAGAAATATTTAGGTTATTCTTCCTTATTTTTCTGACTTTGGTCTTTTTTTTTTACGGCTTTGTACGGCCCGATCCAATTATTCAATGAGCCTACGGTCTAGAGAAGAGATTTTGGGAATGACTGTTTTTTCGTTGAATTCGATTAGTTTTTAAGAAACTTTTATATTTGTATGTCGTATAGTAAACTATATCACCCTTCATGCTTAACTTTTAATATAATTACCTTCTATTTACCTAATTATATCACCCTCGTATGTCATATAGTAAAATAAATAAATAATTAATCTACAATTTCTACAACATAATATATATCATGTCTTCATCTTTTTCTTCGAGTTTCAATATGAAATTCAGTCAAAACCAAGTATAATATGCACCAAAACCCCTCAAAATTGAGATATGAACTCCAAATCATATTTCCAATTATTTGCAACAACACCCAATCCAAACAAATAATAATTTTTAAAAACCCAAATTCAAAATTCTCTAAATCTCCCATAGATATCCCAATTCTCATTCAATTGTAGTATAATTGGGATTTTGGACATAATTGCGTTTGTTGAAGAAGAATTGTAGAAGATTGTCATTGCTCGAATTTTTTACCCTCGGTAGTCATGATGGCGCCTATTAATGTGAGGTTGGCAAGCCAATTGTTTGAACAATTTGTTTGTTTACCCATTTTTACTTTATTAAACAATGAGAAATAACATTCAAACAGCGGAATTTAACATAAGCGGAAGAAAAAAAAAAGCTATCTGAACATGAATATCAAATAAAACTGTTTGAGTCTCGATTACCCAAAACTGGTGTCATAGTGTTACAGACGGTCTAAGAATACTAAAAATAAGGCCCGAAAGAAATAAAAACATCACTGTCTCTGGAAACGCATGAAAGAAACATGAATAGTAAGATAGAAGGAGACGCCAAGGCCTACGGACGCTTGCAAGACTACCTCGGGCCGCCTGATTAACAAGAATCAGCAATCCCACTGTGGTCTGAAATCTACAATATTGGGGTCTACACAAAAGAGTGCAGAGTGTAGTGTCAGCACAACGGACCCCATGTGCTGGTAAGTGCCTAGCCTAACTTTGGCAAAGTAGTGATGAGGCTTGAACCAGACTACCAAATAAATGTGATGACCCAGCTCGTCGTCATGTGAGTTACCACCCCGTTTACCCTATATCTTGTTGCTTTATATTTCAATATCGGTGTTTGAGTTGATCGGGTGGAATTGGGTTAGTTTTAGTTGGAAATGAGGCACTTAGCCTCTTAAAAGAAAGCTTGTTTTAGAAAATTCAACCAAAAGTTGACTATGTGGTTAGAGGACTTGGATGTGAATTCTAGTGATTTGGTTAGCTTTAGGGGATGTTTTTTGACATAGGAATGCGATCAAAATTGAATTTGGAGGCTCGGTGTAGAATTAGGCTTGAATTGACGAAGTTTAAATTTTGGCGAATTCCGGTTGATAGGTGAAATTTTGATCCGAGAGTCAGAATGGAATTCCGAGAGTTGCCATAGCTTTGTTCGGTTATTTTGGATATGTTTGCAAATTTTCAAGTCATTCGGATGTTGTTTGGTCGGATTTTTGATTGAATGCGCATTGTAGAAATTTTGATGAAAACTAGGCAATTTTTGAACTTTCACGACGTCTACATTTCCCTAATATCGTATGAGAATTCATGAGAAAAGTGCTTTCAAGGAACAGTAAGGCACATCTCACTTGTTCTGTTTGAATTCACTACTAGAAAGTTTATTCTTGGTACGGACCAATATCCACACATTCTAATGGACCTATTCCAATTATCAAAGTAGAGATTGAGGGTCCTCAATTATTTCACCATAGTCAACAGATTGTTTATAATATAATTATTACTTGTAATAAGATGTGAGAAATACCTCTAACTCCATATTACATGATGTGTTACTATTAACCAAAAATAGATTAATCAAAAAATAGTGGTTCCGTTTTTTTTAAGCAAGAGCGGTTGAGTGACGATTGGCCGAGGGGTAGGAGTCTACCTCATGCCAAAGCAGGAAGAAAATGTAAAACAATGACTCTAATTATGTATAGGTATGAGATCTTTTTCCATCCATTTTCCATATAACTTGTCAAGTCATGTGTCTTTGTTATGATCTAACAAACTTCTTAATAAGAACTTGTGTGCACATCCTCAAAGTGCTCAAAAACAGCAAGTGTTAAGTCATGCACAAGTCCTAACAACTTGAGTCAAAGAAACAGGAGAGGGAACAAATGTCCATCAGTTCCTCTGATGACAGTAAAAATCAACTCTCTACAATTGTAAAGTCACTGCACTATTTTTTGCACACGCAACAATACATCGGTCACTTTATGGAGCATGTCTTGTATCGGATAATTGCATACATAACCCCGATAACCTCACTTGTATATTACCAACACGAGGCAAAAGAAATTTACACACTTGCAAAAACCCTAAACCACTATTTCTCTCAAGTGTGCTGCCGACATTCAAGTCATTGAAGAACAGAGCAACTACAGAACCACGGACCTAACCACAGCATTAAGTCTATCATATATTCTTAGTATTGTTGTATCTTTGTTAGTGCTATCTATTTGTAACTCCTACCCGGATTACTTAGAAGCATTTTTGAAGGATATCATCTGTAAAATCATAAATCTTGTATTTGTGTTTAGGCTACAGTTAGTAAAAGTGCGTGCTTTGTAATAGAGTTATTACATGTAGATGAGGGATTAAGAGGTTAATTCATAGATTACAATAGGTTGTAAAAAGTTTACTCAGTAAGTGAAGTTGAAACCCTACGAGGGAATGTTGTGATCTTTAATCCCGTGCGCTGTGAGTTTTCCATGTAATTTTGTATTGTGTCTTTTATTTACTGCGTGTGTATGTTTTGTGAAAACTGATAGAGAATCAATTTCTCTATACAGTTTGGTGGACCCTTAGTTTACATCACAACTCCAGTACCAAACAACATTTTTCTTATATAAAAACGAAAGAATTTTAGAACTTGTGATCTTTAAGATACTATAAAATTTGTGTTATTCCTTTTTATTAAACAGACTAAAAACCCAATAATGTCACATGAAATAGGTCCAATATGGGAAGATTCGGATAAAAATGGTCGGGTTAATACAGGTCATAGGACCACATTTCACGAGAAGGAATTAGGAAGTTACACTATTGTCCCTTACAAGGTTGAGACCATTTTGCTTAGGAAAAGATATTTGTATGTCCAAAAGCCCTACAGGAAAACAAGAAAAACAAACTTCTGCCATATAATTTTTGAAAGCCAGGAATCTTGCAATAGCTTTTTTCTCAAGACCATTTTGTCACGCATCTTATTACTTGGTTCACATACATTGTATACTATATTTCACTTTATTTTCTTTAGACACATTAATTATTACATATGGTAGTTATTTATCATTAACATATAAATTGCTTATCTTATTTCCATTATCTTTCGTTTTGAAAGTTCAAACTTCGGACTTCATCAGTTCTAGGGACATGTACCTACAGGTCCTTGCTAATCACCTTATTAATATATACTAACCAGCAAGTAATATGGTGGGATGATTGAGATCCTTTCACCCTTCTTCTTAATAAGAAGCGTTTTATCCCGTACGTAATAGTAGTGGCGGATGTACATTGATATTTATGGGTGCTTGAACATCTATTACTTTTAGTCGGATTTAGTAAATTTGCATAGATAATTATAAAAATAGTAAGATAAAAATAGTAAGATTGATAGAGTTCCACAATAGTTGAATTGGGACTCAGGCTATCCGCCTTCACCGATAAATTCAACAATGGTGGAACCAAGGCCATATGCACCTTCAGCGAGCTTGGCCTCGCTAAAACCATAAAGCCAGGTGCTCCCACCCTCAAATTTAACAAGTCCGACTATGGCTGAACCAGAACTCGGCAAAACTCAACCTACAACGTATTGAAGCGTGGGGTCCGTACCCACGTCATTCGAGTAAGTACGCCTAACTCGAACAAAGGTTAGATGCATGCTATGTTCGGCTCTGAAGGGACTACCAGGCCGTACTCTGTGATATCACAACCAGTAGTCCAGCTGCGCCCAAACTAGGACTAAGGCTAATCGTCACTATGACCAAGCAAAGGTTCCAACTCGATCCTCCCGAGTCAAAGAAGAAAAGTAGTCGCCAATAGTAAAAAATAAACATAAACCTGCCTACTGAGGTCAAACTCAAAGGCAGGTCGCCCTTTCCAACACATGCAAAGAAAAACCCATAAGGAAACAAGGGGGAGATACAAAGCAAACACAAAGCAAATAACATAAGGGGGGTTTCTTTTATTCATAAAAATGATCGTGGAACATCCCCACATACATCTGGCCAAAGCCAATAAATAAATAAAATACAGGAGAAAAGGAAACAAAAAAAACAATTCTTCTTCACTCGGCGCCATCCACGTCTCTATCTACACCTTCATCAGCCCCTGGCGTCGCCGCATCAAAACCACAATCCATACGGGCCTCCCGAGGCTTCTACCACGCCCCCTCGAAAGTAGCTTCGGTCATAATGCCGGCCTCCCACAGATTTTTATATATGTCCCTTTAGGCCTCAATATAAACCCAAAGTTCAAGAGCATGGCTAGGGGAAGCGGCCAAGTCTCGAAGATGCTATTTCTCCTCCTCCAGGGTCGAAACCCGCTCCGCCATAGTCCAAGTGTCCCGCTCAAGGGTACCTATCCGCCCATCGAGGCTCGCCTCCCTAAAGGCGGTAGCAGCCCTTACTAACGATAGCTGGGACTCGCCGACGTGGGCGGCCCTCCGTAACACCTCAGCCTTTGTCGAGGTATCGTCCAGCTTGCAATATAAGGCCACAATATCTCCCTCTAGTGCGGCCACCTTCTCGCTCAACACTGATGCAGCCTCCGCTACCTTGGCTGGGCATCGATGCTCGCACTCGACTGTGGCCCTCCTCCTGGCTTCTAGCTCCTCGTTCTTCTGACGGAGCTGCTTCTCAAAGGCACTAATCTGGCCAAGTGTTTGCTACGTCTGAAGCTCCCGCCTTGCAAATTCCTCAACCAGGGCCCGACTACGGGGATAGTTTCTCAAGCACACGTGCATTTCCCTACATCTATCCCGGTAGCGGTGGTACTTCTCCAACACCCACAGAAACAAAAACGAACGAACGTTAGCTCGACTGATGCTCTTCACCACCAGCAAGTAGCACTGCAAAACAAAGGCAACGGTTAAAATAGAAAGTAAAATAAGGCGAAGAAGAATAGACTAACCGATGTACGGTCACGTATCCTCAAGCCCATCACGGCCACCTCATTCATCAACACGATGTCCGTGATGTTCTTCAGCGAATTGTTCTCTATTTTCGAGCACAGCAACCCGAACTGCAACACCAAACTCGAGCCTTGGAGTAGCAAATTTAAATTCGTGGGAACCTCAATGAGGCGTGACATCCTTACTGCGCGAACGACCAAATTTATAAAGCCGTCTCGGAACATGTGAACGTCCTCGGGGTCCAAATCCAATTTAGACTCAGACCCTTTTCCTGCAGCCTCTCCTCCTCCTCCCGCCGCAACCGTTAATGGGGCGCTGGGTCCACCGGTCTCCACAATCACTGAAGAGTTTCCCCCCATCTCAACTGCGGGGGTCACCAATTGAGTCGCCAAAGTGGCAATATCTTCGCGGCCTAAGCTAGCCGAGGCGACCTCCACCGCTGGTTCGCCCTCAAGGATAGGCGCTGTAGCCGTACCCTCCCCACATCCGCCAGAAGGGGGTCCACATTAATCACCACAGAAGGAGTCAGCGTAATTACTGTAGGAGGAACCGGAGTGAACGCGACCCTACGCCTAATAAATGGCATTTCCTCATCCTCGCCGGAGGATGATTCATCTCTAGGACGTACTGAACCTGATGGCCCCTCATCCCGAAATATGGCCCAGGGTGGGGAAGGAGCCACCGAAGATTCGACTGACGCCGCCCTCGGTACGCGGTGCAACATCGGTACTGCAAGAATCCAAGTGACCGCACCCGGCCGCCAGAAAGGAAACTTAGGAGCCCTGCCGCGACTCACCCTCCCTATCACAGAAATACAAGGTTGGTAAACAAAACAGAATCAAAACCGAATGAAGGTAGGAATTGACTTCTCACCTATAGTTGGGCTACGACCATGTCTCTCCTAGAAAGACACCCACATATGAATTCCTTCAGTGTGAGGGAGCATTGTTTCAAGCCATTTGCGTATCCCTGCTAACGGGTTCAGTGGCGGCCTCTCGGCTCCAAAAGCGGCAACGAGTTAACATTTGCAAATGTGGGCCTTATAAAAAATGAAAGGAAAAAACAAGAAAAGTGATTATAACAATAAAGTAACTTACGTGCATAGTTCTAAGCCTCCAGGAACCCTGAAGGGGAAGCTAGTAAATGCTCGGTCCTGATGTAAAAGAAATGCTGGAAAGGGCGGGGGTCAACCTCATCATCCAGTGTCGTAGTCAGCCCTTCGACCCACGAGGGCATGCCCGAAGCATGGTGCCCCAAATCAGTTTGGGCATAAAGGGTAAACACGTGCTGCAGCGTAACCACCCTGCCGACCAAAACCCTGTACTTTAGGAACATCGCCAGTAATTTGTAGAGAGAGGGGATGAGATGGCCCGGGCACACCCCATAATAGCGACAGAAGTCTACCACTAGCATGGGAAGTGGAATCCTGAACCCCAACCTGAATTGATACATATAAAATACGCAATATCCTCTGTGATCGGTGGGAGCCCTTTCCTTTCTTCTGGCGAGGACAATGTCAGCATGGGTCGGAATGACCCCCTGCTCCCGTAATTGGGCCATCCCAATCTCCCCCATCAATAGGGCTTCATCCACAGGGTCCTCCTTACCATCGGCGGTAAACTTAATCGCCGAACCTCCGGGCCAGGTAAGTATCTCATCGACTGACGGAGTTCCCCCAGTCTCTGCCTGCTCAACATCTCCTATTGCCAGAAGTGGTCCTTCAAACGCTAGAGGATTAACCGATAAGTTTATTGGAAGAACATCGCATGAAGAATTGTCTGCCATTGCTTAGTTGATTGAAAAGAAAAGAATAGAATTTAGTGGAAAAAATGAAAGTTATCACAATCAAGAAGAGAAAGGAAAAGGTGAACTAACAGAATGAAAAAGCTTCCTCAGACTTGCTCTCAGATGAATAGAGAAGTAATGAGAAACGGATGCCTCAACCCA
>JASVEL010002167.1:0-240500 GCA_032618575.1 Nicotiana noctiflora
CCTTTATAGGCAATATAAATGACTTTCAGGAAACTCAACAGACACCATTAACTGCATAACCAACCGTCAAACGGTTCGATTCTACCGAGACATGTGTTATCATGACGAGCATCACGAAATGCCCCCTCGACTTTCTGCTGACGTCTCGCCAGCAGAAACGATCAAAACGCATTGCTGATGCAGGAGAAATGCACCATATATCCTCAAAATTCTAAGACACAACGAAAAACATACTCGGTCACATTACATACGGCCCGTCTCCCGTCGCCGATAGCAGTTACAAATTTTAGTGAATGCGAGAGCCAAAACGTAACTAAGTCCGGTATCGCCCAAATAACGTTAACAACATCATACGTCTTCATGATGAGGAGGTGCTCTATCCTGATAATACGATGACTGGATCATATGGCAGCGTGACGTCGGAAAATTCTACATAATTCGGGTCATCGTCGTAGAGAACACGGTCTCGACCAGAGTGACAGTCGCTTGTCCCTTATCCGTGCTTTTCAGGCCATGGTCGACATAGTCCGTCCATCGAGCTCAGTCGAAGCACGACCTCGATAAACGCAGGGACTAACTATATGGGTCAGAATCTGACCCCACGATAATTAATACAGATAATCATATCTTGAACTAATTCATTATTGATAAGAAACAAGGCCACTAACCTATTATACGAATTTATCTGCTCAAGCAAGGTGGACGAAAGTACGGCCTACCCGCCTCCCCATGGGAACGAAATCCCAACATGGTCACGACCACTCGCTTCCTACTCATGGGGTTCGCAACTATAAATATTAAGGGATGAACCCCAGAAAGAGGGGCTTCTTCTTCATGGTAATATCTCTCTCATAAAGAAATTCAACATCATTGTAAGGCTCTGAACCTCTCCATGGAGAGACAGAGCACCTCAATATCTTCAATAAAAATTCGTCAATACTTTCCACCTTAATCTCGAGTGTTCATTTTTTATTTCTTTTACATGGTTCATGGATTATTATGATTTGCTATGATTGGTCCAATCTCATATACATTACTTCGTATTCATAAAGTGTGTGATAACTTTTTACTCAAACAATATGTCAAAAACACCCGTGCATTGCGTATAAATCGTTTTCATATGTTAGCCATTTTCTAGAAAACACTGAAATAAGTATAATTCATCTAAACAAAAGATTCTCTTTGTGGGGTTAAGGATATGGATGGATAAAGTAAAAATGGGATTCTTCTCAATCCGATTATTCCACTATAAACCCCCCTTTTCTCTCTTTGGTTCATAGTAGTTACAAGTATAGAGAAAATACGAAGAACTCAAATGTTCGCGACACATGTCAATTTTGTATTCGTGTGATAGTTAGGCTAGGATCTATACCTGTGGAATTATTTCTCTTTATCCAATCATTTTCTTTCTTTTGATTATCTGTAAATTTCTTTGAACCCGTATTAACACTTCCAATTATCTTCTTTCTTTTGATTCTAAATATCGCTTACGTAGTTGTGAATTTTTCGCTTATATGTCTTACTTATACTATGATCTATATAATAAGAATGATATATTATATTCGCTGATTCCTACGGTAATTTCAAGTTAGTTTACTACTAATATTTAAAGATTTCTTAATATATATACAACGTTACTGGACATGATACACCATTGCCTACAATCTTCTCGCACAATAATTTAGACTCCATCAAAATGGCCCTATCTAGGAACAGTTTGAGTTACCTGCATTAATAATAAAAATTCATGATTAGTAATATTGATCTATTTTCATGTTATCATATTACATTTGGTATGGAAAACTACATATTATTTTTTTGGTAATTAATTAACTTTATTATCAATTGAAACATATATATGTACATTACACAAAATAATTAACTTCACACTACAGATATATAATCTAGTACTTACCCCTCCATCACTCTCCACAAACCACGCATACCACTCTCAAAATGATTTTAAATAATATAATAAGTAGCAAAAATCCTCTATATAAGCCCCTCACACCCTCTTACTTGAAGCCATCTCACAAGCTAGAGATTTAGAAATATATATTCTCATCAATTCTCCTTTCTCCCCAAAGAAACATTTAATAATATAATATGTCTGGAGTTTGGGTATTCAAGAATGGAGTAGTCCGACTTGAAGATTGTCAAGGCTCAAGTGGTCGTCGAAAAGTGCTAGTTCATGTTCAAACAAATGAAGTCGTCACATCCTATGCACTACTTGAAAGGAAACTTTATTCTCTTGGTTGGGAAAGATATTATGATGATCTTGACCTTCTTCAGTACCACAAAAGATGTACTGTTCATCTCATTTCTCTTCCAAAAGATTTCAACAAGTTTAAGTCCATGCACATGTACGATATTGTCGTCAAGAATCGCAATGAGTTTGAAGTTAGAGACATGTGATAATAAGAATGAAACTAAAGAAGAGAAGTTCATTAATTTGAAGTCATTTTCTTCTTCAAACTGAGTGCTGCTTTGGTTTTTTTTTTTCTTTCTAATTTGGGGTGATTCTCTCGTGTTGTAATTAGGTTTGATACTTTGTGGTTTGTTTCACAATGCTGGAAATGTTGGAAAGTTGTAAGGAAGATTTATTGGGATGTTAATGTTGTATATTTAAAGGTTGTTACAAATGCAATCATGTTTTCGTTTGGATACTTTATTTTCATTATTCTTCCTCTACATTTCCTCAGCTACATATTTAAATCCAAGTTTGATTTTTAACGGTCTAGATTATATTACATTGACAAGTTTCTTAACCATAGTTAAAGCAAAATAAGCTTTCGAGTAGTACACTCTCCAACTTTGGTAAGAAAAAAGTATATATGCCCCCCACAATTTTCTAGTTTTTGGAAAATTCCAAGTAAACCCCGCAATTGCTATCTTTCGGGTGTTCATTGGATAACGTATTTATTGTGTAATAGTTTATAAATCACACAAAAGATATAAATTACATAAGATAAATTTGGTGCGATGAACTCTGATTGAGAAGACTGCCGTAAGAGGAATTGATTCCAAGTCTCCTACGTGAAAAACTGCTTACCAACCAACTCACTCATTCTTTTGGAGGTTTCCCCATAAATTTTGCTACCCATTTAATATCATTACTTTTCATGTATATTTTTCGATTCAAATATAAAATTGTAGAACATGAACCTAAGATGTTTTGATTTATCTTTTTTCGAAAAATATTCTCTTGACCTTAAAATATTAAATGGGACATATGTCACTCATTTGCAGTTGAGGAAATATACAAAAATTATTAATGGAAAGGAGCCGCATCCGTATTTCATAATGATAATAAAAACATTTTCTTTTTAACTTCCCAATTCGTTTAAGAAGAAATAAATGAGGAAGTATATCCTCGTTCTGCATCTATTTCCTCGTTCTTCATCTTCACCTTTAATGCCTTCGAAAGATCACGTGTAGAGTGCGCCCATCCCAAGACGTGCTCATCTGTTGCTTCTGATCTTTGTCTTTCTATCATATACTCCCTCCCTCCGGTTCAAAATAAGTGATTTTTTGATTTTTTTTTCTTGTGATCCAAAATAAATGATTTTCTAGATTTTAAAAATAAATTAATTGTTTTTCTTCAACATTGTCCTTGGAGTAAATAGTGTTAGAATATATGTTAGGAGTGTTTATGTATATGACATAGTAAATGTTAATATAGTCAATTTCATTGCTAATTAACGCTAAAAGGTGAATTTCTTAATCTCTTTGAAAACATCCAAAAAATCACTTATTTTGAATCGGAGGGAGTATATATTCTATTACTTCAACTTACGTAAAATCGCAAAATAAATAAGGGTTATGAATAGAGTGGTACATACTAGTTTTTCATCTTTAATAAGAGATTTTAAGCTCATGTATTGGTTATAAATCGCTTTTATTAAGGGGTGCTTTACTTTTCAATGTGAAATTTTCTATCACAAATTTAGATTTAATTGGACCCCAATACGAATATTAAATACCGAAAAATGGCAGCTTGGTGCATAAAACATCATGCATTTACATACTGTCCGAAAAATATATCCCGAAAAGTAATGTAGATAGTCTAACATAATATAAGTATGGTGGCTATTTTCGATGATGCAGCTCTCAGAAGGGAACTATGTCAGTCAATAAAAAAGAACTCATGGGCAGGTTAAAGGCCCCTAGGCGGTAGTAGGGGACTTTAACTATGTATTAAATAAGGAGGAAAGAATATGCAGCCCACTCACAATGGCAGAGATTAGAGAGTTCAAGAAATATGTTGAGGAATGCTCATTGTTGGACCTTAAATCCACATGAACATTTTTCACATGGACAAATAAACAAAATCGAGGGGATATGATACTCAGTCGAATTGATAAAGTACTGGTGAATGATGAGTGAAACCTTAAATTACCTGCATCTGTGGTACATTACAAGAACGAGAGCTTGTTTGATCTATGCCCAGCTATTATAAGTTTGGACAAGGTAAATCAAGTGAAGAACAAAATATTCAGATACTATAACATCTGGAGTCTGCTTCAAAGAAAAACTTAAAGCTTGTTGGAGGACTGAAAGGAAAGGCACAAAATATTTAAATTAGTGGAAAAACTACACAAAATCAAATATACTTTGCAAGAGCTGAGCAAAGATAGATTTAGTGAAGTAGAGAGGAAGGAAGATGAGGTAATGTAGAAGCTCCAAAAATGCTAGGAAAAATACAAAAGAACCCATGTAACATTGAGTTTATAGAAGAAGGAGAGAAACTATCTCGGGAATAGATCATAGAATAAGGCTAGAGAACAGTTCTTGAGACAAAAAAAAGTAAAATTCAGTGGCTAACTCAACGTGACATGAGTACAAAGTTCTTCCACAGTAGAAGGAAAGAAGGAACTCCAATAGAATTTTCTCCATTGACACTGCGGATGGCCAACATACAAATAAGTTAGAGGAGATAGCTAAGGTATTCATAACCTTCTATGAAGGCATGCTGGGAACAAAATAAAGAAACATAGATCATGTATGCAGTAACTTGGTGAGACATGGGCTTACAGTTTTTACTATGCATAGAACAAAACTAATAGAGAACTTTACTGAGAAGGAAATGAAGGAGGCAGTATGGGCTACTGCTGGGGACAAGGCACCAAGACCAGATGGGTTTGGTAGCCAATATGTTAAAGATGGTTGGGAGGTTGTAGGGAAGGATGTGGTAGAAGCTATGCTAGAATAGTTTAGAAATGGCAAAATACTCAAAATATGGAATAACACAGTTATTACCTCTTTATACCAAAAAGTGCACATGCCTCAAGTGTATGAAATTACAGGCCAATAACATAGTGTATTATAATATACAAAATCATCTCCGAGATGTTATGCAATAGACTTAGAATAGTCCTCTCTGAGCTAATATCTGAAAACCAAAGTGCATTTGTAGATAGTAGAGGCATTGTGCAAAACATTCTCATACGTTAATATCTAGTAAGATTGTACGACAGAAAAGCCACAACCAAAAGCTGTTTGAGCAAAATTGACCTTATAAAAGCATATGATATAGTAGAATGAGAATTTGTAGAGTAAATATTATATGCTATGAAATTTCCTGGAAGGTTTATTAAATGGGTGATGAACTATATATCTACAACTTAATACAATACTGCTTTGAATGGGGGATTGATGAAAATATCCAGGGCAAGAGGGTATTGAGGCACGGGATCCTATTTTACCACTCCTATTTGTCATATACATGGAGTACTTCTCCAAATTAATGAGGAGGTAGCAAATATGCCATGATTTAAATATAACACCAAATGCAAATGATTGAAGCTGAATCATTTGTGTTTTTCTGATATTGTTTAAATGTTTTGTAAAGGAACATATCGGTCAATACTGTTAATCCTTAGAGGACTCCAAATATTTTTAAGGGCTTGAAGACTATGCATAAATACAGGTAAATTCAATATTTCAGTGCGAATATGGAAAAAATAAGTATGTTGGATCTATGTGAGTGAGCAGGCTATGAGAAGGGACATCACCATTTAAATATTTGGAGGTTCCAATTTCAACTAAAAAGCTGAGTACTCTGAAATTCTAATAGATAGGATGGCATCAAGAATTAATATATGGGGTTCAGAAAGCCTATCATATGCAGGGAAAGTTCAGCTCCTCAATTCAGTACTAATGTGTTACAATCCTAGTTCACCAATAGTGAACATGTCATGACGGCATCTAGTCTTCGCGGCTAGGTAAACTAACAATATTGCAGAATTTAATAACCTTTACAAAAACAACAAACACTAAATCCGGCTAACATAAGAAAATGTAATGAATGAGTTTCTCTTGGCACATACACTTCAACTCAAATACTGAAATAACATCCAAGACCTAGAAACTCACGGGCAAACACAGGCTAAGAATTTAAGCTATGGCTCTATCATCTAGAAATAACTATACAACCAAGCAAAAATGAAGTGAACTACTATCTATAAGGAAGAGTGGAAGGAGACTCTTCGGATCTGCGGACGTGGCAGATGCATATCTCAAGTCTCCCAAAGTATCTCTGCAATCACCGATAATGCACTCGATCAGAAGTGCCTGGATCTTTACAACAAAAGTGTGCAGAAAAGTAGCATGAGTACACCATAGCGGTACTCAGTAAGTGCCAAGCCTAACCTCGATGGAGTAGTGACGAGTAAGGTCAAGGCCCTACCGAGAATAATAAAATAACAGTATCGAACAGTGTAAAATAGTAAATAATCTGAAATGAAAGCAAAAATAGAATAGAAGCTACAAGTCACTAGTAATTAAACTAACAAGGGAAAATAACATAACAAGTGTCCCTCAGCTGTCCGTGGATCTCCCGGGAATTGAACCCGCAGTCCACTCATCTCAGTAACAAGGATATCCGAAAATCGAACCCACAGTCCACTCATCTCAATAACAAGGATCTCCAGGAATTGAACCCACAACCTGCTCATCTTAGTAACAAAGATCTCCGGGAATTGAACCCGTAGTCCGCTCATCTCAGTAACAAGAATCTCCGGGAATCGAACCCGCAGTTCACTCATCTCAGTAATAGGGATCTCCGAGAATTAAACCCGCAATCCACTCATCATAGTAACAGTGATCTCTGGGAATTGAACCTACAATCCACAATGCAAAAACACAACCAAAAACAAGGAAAATACTGAGAGAATGGAATACACAACTACAAATAATAGTTAAGTTATGACCAACATGTTCCACGTAATTTCAATTAAGGCAATTAAGTATTTAGACAGTTAATTCTATCTAATCATACTCCTCTAACTAACACAGGATAAATCTTGCATTTAATTCAGTTAAGTAACAGAAATAACACGGTTTGAGCAGTTTAAGTAAAGTGGATTTTCAACAATTTGTACAAGTACACGCCCGTCACCTTGCGTACAAGGCATTTATATCAAGACATAAGATATCCTAAGGGGGAGAGATCTCCCACACAAATTTAGACAAGTCAATTACCTCGAACTGATACAAAAGCGCTAAGAAACAATGCCATTGCCACGAGTATCCGACTTCGAGTGGCTCAAATCTATTCAAACTAATTACATAATATAAATAACATCGCAAATAACTAATTACACTGTTACAATTAAAGCTAAAGCATGAAAATGGGTAAAATTACCAAAATACCCCTCCAGTCAACATCTCGGAATTGTAATATTTTTACATTTTTTGAACCCTTACTCTCACGAGTCTAACCATATAAAAATCTCTCAAATCGGAGGTCAAATGCCCCCTAAAATCTTTAAAATTAGGTCTAAAGATTTTACCCCAAGTTTTATTCAAAATCCAAAATTAAAGATTGAATTCGAGATTAGATTAATGGGTATTAATCATAAGAGAGTAAGGAATCGCTACCCAATAGTTGCCTCTGAAAAGCCCTCAAAACATCTACCAAAATCGAGCTCTCTAGCTTGAGTTTTTATAAAAATGGAAGAACCATCGTTTTGAAATGTTATATTCTGCCCAGGAATTTAATTCAATGCGATCGCATGAACAGCTATGCGATCGCGTAGAAGAAATTTTGTTGGCCCAAAATTATCATTATGAAAATGCAGCCTAAGGCCTGTGATCGCAAACAAGGATCAGGTTACGCAATGCGGTCGCATGAGAAACTATGCGATCGCGTAGAAGTGGCCCTGAAACACAGGCTCTAACTCTACTTGCGAACGCGGACAATGGAGTGCGATCGCAGTGAAAAGGGAAACAGGTCTATGCGATCATGTTCAAGGAATTCTGATCGCATTGAAGGAAAGGACCTCCCTACCAAAGCACAATGTGATTGCATGGACACTTATGTAATCGCAGAGAAGGAAACTGTCTATGCAGAAATTCTGCAATTCTCCAAGTTCCGGAATTGCTACGTTGAGCATCCGAAACACACCTGAGGTCCCTGGGAGCTCAACTAAATCTACAGACATGACCCATAACATCATTCAAACTTGATCAAATCCTTAAACCACCTAAAACAACGCCGGAACACGAATTAAATCCAAGATTCAAGCATATGAACTTCAAATTATAACCAAACACACTTTCGATCAAAAACCTATCCAAAACTTGTCCGAATGACCTGTAATTTTGCGCGCACATCCAAAATGACATGACGAAGCTACAGAAACTTTCAAAATCCCAAACCGATCCTCGGATCAAATATTCACTATCGGACCGGAACTTCAAAAATTTCAAACTTCGGTATTTCAAGCCTAAATGAGCTACAGACCTCCAAATCACATTCCGAACACGCTCCCAACCCTGAAATAACCTAAAGGAGCTAACAAAACCATTGAATTTCCATTTCGAGCTCGTCTTCATATTGTTCCAAATACAAACTATTTTTCAACTCTTAAGCTCTCATTTAGGGACTAAGTGTCCCAAAATACTCCGAATCCTAGAACCGAACATCCCGGCAAACTATAATAGTAGAAATAAACTTAGGAAAAGCAGTTAATGAGGGATCGGAACGTAAATTCCAAAAATAACCAGCCGGGTCGTTACATAATGCATGTTCACACGTATTGGGCATCCATATTCGTACTACCAAAAAATAGTGATGATGCAGATTACAGGAGTGTGCAGAAATTTTTCCTACGGGATAGGAAGGAAGTGAGCAATAAATCACTTTTGATATTATGAGACATCGTATGTAAACCAAAGAAGTGGGAGGATTGGGAATCACAAATGGGATATTATGGAATGAGGCTTCAATAGGCAAATATATATGGAATATTGCTAGGAAAGCTGATGACTAATGAGTGAAATGGATATATCATATATAGTTAAAGGGTAGTTCTTGGTGGCAATATAAGCCTCCTAAGGATTGCTGCTTGCATTGGAGGAAAATATGCTCGATAAGACAGACTTGCACTGGGTATGTAGAACAGGGATGGTTAACAAGAAAGGGAAAATACAACATAAAAAGTGGCTAATTGTGGAGACTAGAAAATATGAAAAATTGGCCTTGGAATAGGTGGGTATGGAACAAGGGAAATGTCCCCAAGCAAAGCTTCATATGTTGGCTGGCTGGACATGGGAGATTATTAACAAGAGTGAGATTGCTGAAAATTGAGGTTACACAAGATACAATGTGTGCAGTATATGACAGTGCACCTGATACAATAGAACATTTGTATTTTGAATGCCAATTCTCAAGAGCCTGCTTGCCGGCAATGACAAAATGGTTGAATGTTGGGGTGCAAAATATCACATTACAAGGTATATGGAGAAGGCTAACAAGAGGGGTCAAAGGTGAAAGCTGCAGAACACTGGTAAAAATAGTACTAGCAGCACTAGTTTATGGTATATGGAAGGCGTGTAATGAAGCACTATGGCACCAAAGAGTCCCTAACCTTGGGATAATCTGCATTCAAATTCAATAGGACTACAAAACAAGAAATGGTAGAATAGAAAGTAAGAAAGGAAGTAGAAGAGATAGGAAGTGGATAGAGGATATGCATAGGAAAAAGATATAGCTCAATAGAAACATAGACAGTTTTGCGGCTATGGGAAATTTATAGGTAAAAATACTTAGCTTCCATAGTTTGTATAATTTCAAAATGTATACTTCATAGTTCTTGTCGGGATGATTAATAATATTTTGTTCGTCACTGGAACCCATGACCTATATATATATATATATATATATATATATATATATATATATATATATATATATATATATATATATATATATATATATATTTTTTTTTTTTTTTTTTTTTTTTTTTTTTTTTTTTTTTTTTTTTTTTTTTTTTTTTTTTTTTTTTTTTTTTTTTTTTTTTTTTTTTTTTTTAAAAAAAAAGTCATAAGGAAACATTATAAAAAACAAAATCTATCTAAAGAGAGAAGTCTATTAGATAATTAATAAAGAAAAGAGAGCCAAAGAAGGAAGAGAGATTCCAAAGCTGGAATTCAAATTAGAACAAAAAAGAAATTGAAATGATGATGATAAAAAGTGAAAAGATGAGTGGATAGCTAGCGCAAGGAAATGGCAAAGGATATCCTTTTCCCTGAGGAAAAAGAGAAACCTCCTGATTAAATACTAAATAAAGTACATATACTTTAAAAAATAAATAAATAAAGCATCATTTCTCAAAGGAGCATTCCCATAAGTAGAGGATGAAACCCTTGCTTGTTTATCCCGACGAGGGTTTATGAATCACTCAAATGAGCCTTTCTAGCCACATCTAAATCGGCATCCCTATCCATATGTTTATGCGCATGGGCATCCAAATCTCCATTTTTTATAGAAGGTGTTGTCTTTAGTACTACTATTATTTTACACGATCCAGAAACTTCCATAACGTTGGCGTGATTCGGTTTGAGCAACAGATCCTAACGTGAGATATTTTCGTAATGAAAATAGAGTGGAAACATGAGTTGATCCATAATGAGTATTAGATTGAAGTTCTCTTAAAGAAGACCGCCAACTCCTATCCCGAAGATACAAAGTGTCCGGTTCTCTTCTCTTGTGTTGAAGTGTAGTGTAGTATAGTGTGTATAATTTAGCTTGTGTCGAAGCTAAAAATACTTAGCTTCCATATTTTGTATAATTTCAAAATGTATACTTCATAGTTCTTGTCGGGATGATTAATAATATTTTGTTCTTTACCGGAACCCATGACCTACCTATATATATATATATATATATATATATATATATATATATATATATATATATATATATAAAATCACCTTACTCGTGCAATTTCTTTCTAAACTGAATTACTCGGGCAATCTAGATTTCACTTTGTCGTAATATATATCCACACATCATAATCCACATTTATTGGTGAAATTTTTTCCATGATAGGTTTCAAGTACTTAGGTTAAAAGTACTTTATTTTATAGGTCATAAGTACTTTGTTTTACATTTTGATGATCTAACAAATTTACTTGTAAGAATAAGATAAGGAACTTGTCACACATACTCAAGACCTTAAGATCATAAAGTTCTAGCTTGGGATATGATTCCACTCTTTAGAGTAGATGAAACAGCTAAGGGAACAGGTCCTTACCAGTTCCCGAGGTAACTATATAAAGTCAATTCTCTAGCTCGAAAGTTGCTGCATGCATACGCTATAGTACTGGAATAGTACAACAGTTATGTCACGACCCAAATCCAGTCGTGATGGCGCTCAACAATTAAGCTAGGCCAGCCAGACCAACAATTGCTTATCACAAAAGAATACCAGTCCTAAATGGACATCTCAAGAATAATATATGAGTCATAGAACTCCAATAATAATAATAACGAACAAAATACTGAGAAGTGGGAAAGCAACTGACACTCCCAAAGATCCGGAGTCACAAGTCTAGAGCCTCTAACAAAACCCAACAAAATAGAGAATACTGTATAATAGTTCTCAAATCTGAATATAAAGTAGCAACTGAAAAGGGGAGGAGAAGCTAGGTTCTGCGAACGTCGGCAGCTACCTCAGCAACTCGGTATGACTCTGCAAAAGCTGGAAATGCTCGTCTACTTCTCCTGAGTACCTGAGTCTGCACACAAAAGGTGCAGGGAGTAGGGGTGAGTATTAAGTACTCAGTGAGTAATAAATATATACAAGTAACTGAAAGCAAGAAATCCACATAATACCACAAAATGAAGCTAAACTACAGTCCGATCCTCCTATGAACTAGCAACAACAATACATCACAATTATCACAGATAATTCAACAGATAAAGATGCAATGCAAATCACATAACCGCTACGGCGTATAGCCCGATCCATTTAACGTTGACAGCGCTCACTGGGGGTGTGCACAGACTCCGGAGGGGATCCTACAGCCCAAGCACAATACCGCTGCGACGTGCAGCCCGATCCTCATATCATATCAACCGCTGCGGTGTGCAGCCCGATCCATCCTCAGTCCACAATAATCAGATAAGTCACAAAACAGCTCAATTTACTTATTTCCAGGTTCCAATTCATAATTTATGAAAATACTTTAACTTTTATTTAATTTTTGCAAACAGGTGACTTAGCATTTCAATACTGTGATTTCAAAACCAGGACTGAGATAAGTGATTAAGCAAGTATAGATATCACATATATACTATCCCCAAGGGATACTACAGGTCGGCACAAGGCCCCAAACATGACTTACAGCCCACAAATATGTCAAACACGGTATTTTTCCATCACTAATAGCATATTATTCATATCCGGGATGGACAAAGTCTCAATCCCCAGTCACAATCAATCCCGCACCTGCCAGGGGGTGCGAGCCACGCCCTACTAGCGTCACAATGTGCTAAGCCGCGGTTTCGAACCCTCAGGATACCATATACACAAACTACTCACCTCTAGCCGGTCGTAGACTCGTTCGCAATGCCTTTCCCTTTAGAATTAACTGCCTCGCACGTAGAATCTATTCAAACCACAATAATTATGTCATTTACGGGTCAAAGAAACATAACCCAATTCAATTTACATGAAAAACGCATAAATATACTAAGTTGGTAAAACTCGACCCCGATTCCGCTGCCCAAAAAATTCTGCAATTAGTACCAATGCGACCCTCGTCTCTCTACGAGTCCGTGCATATAAAATTTATCGAAATCAGAGTTCGAATGGCCTTTCAAAACTCAAAAATTCATTTTCAATACCTAGGCCATAATTCTTCACAGTTTCTACCCAATTTCATGAAGATTGATGTTAATTCTACCATAAAATTATGTTTTTGAGTCAAGAAACTTACCTCCGATGATTACCCGATAAAATCCCAGCGTTTTCCCGTGAGTTCTTCTCTCTAGGGTTCAAAATTCGTGTTTATGGTGTATAAACCCGCGACTGGTCTTTTCTGGTTTTTAATTTACTGTCAAACATATTTGCTCTACGCGTTCGCGATGAGTCTCACACGAACGCGATGCCCTGCTCAGTTAATTCATCGCGAACGTGACGTCAAGTCACGCGTCCGCGAAGTTCATTTCCCCAGTCGCCGGATTTCTTCTACGCGAACGCGTAGGTGCCCACGCGAACGCGAAGCTTCGCCTTGATCTCCTTCGCGAACGCGACCCTCTCTCACGCGAACGCGATGCATCAGTCTGCCTAGCCTTCGCGAACGCGACTGCCCTCCCGCGAACGCGAAGGCTTATTTCTTGCTGCACAGACCTGCAATTTTCTGCAGGTTTTTCCAAGTCTAAAATGCCCGGATAATTGTCCAAATTCATCCCGAGGCCCCCGGGACCCCAACGAAAACCACCAACCTACTCCAAAATATAATACAGACTTGTTCCAATCACAAAAACACCATCCTAAACATCAAAATCACCATTTTCACACGGATTCAAGCCTAAGTTTCTTCAAAACTTCCGAAACTAACAATCTAAAACCCGATCAAACGACTTCTGAAAGACCTGGAAATTTTCAGATATATCCAAAATCACATAACGAAGCTACAGAAATTATCGGAATTCCATTCTGACCCCCGGATCAAAATCTCACCTACCATTCGGATTTTACCAAAATTCAACCTTAGCCAATTCGAGCCTAAAGCTACACCGGACCTCCGAATTTGATTCTGATTTCTCCCCTAAGTCATAAATGATCCCTCGAAACTAGTTGAATCATCAGAATTCATTTTTGAGTACTCTAACTAAATAGTCAGCTCCAGATTGACTTTCCATATTCAAGCTTCCTTCAAAAAGGCTATATGCCTCATTTCCAACCCGAATCACTCCTAACTCACCCGATAAACTCTAACACTGAAATAAAAGCTTACAACATATAAATGCAAGGTAACGGGATGATAATTCCCATAACAACGGGCCGAGTCGTTACGAGTCAACTTTCTGGGGAAAGCTTTTTACCTACCTTGCTTGCATAGGGACTAATAGAGGGTCAAGCCCTGACTAATTTTATAATTGACATTATTAGTGAAACACCTACATTATCTTTCTATTTTGTATGTTTCTAACTAGGAAACGTGTAATAAATTTTTAGAGTCTCTATTTTCATATCTTTAACTGTCCAAATTAGGGCTTTTTAATGGTTGGATCGACGATTATTTACTCTTAACGGTTTGGCTTACCGGTTATTAATTTATAAACGTATTAATTTGCTAGCCACCCGATAAGATATCAGGTGGATTGGTATCAGTATAGCTATTATCGTACTGTTATCGATTTAGTTTCAGTTGATTCAAACTTAACATACTTCGACACGGTATTGGGGAGTACATATTTCTTGAAATTAAATGAGCCATTTCAAACCAACTGTAATCTTCACATTCTTGTGCATTGATCTAATTACAGTTGTAACTTGTTCAATTTGTCTTCACTCGAACAAAACAAAAAGAGCACTTTTGTTGTTCCATCATCTGGATAGAAATCTTCATCGATCATTTCCTTGAATATTTCCAAGCAACTTTGGTACTATTTCTTTTTAGAGTATGCTCCAAGTCTAGAAGTCCAAGTAACCGCATCTGGCTTCAAGTTCTTAGTAGAAAGAGATTGGAAAATCTCTTCCATTTATTTGATAACTCCTGATCATCCATATGCATCGATCAAGATATTGTAGGTGCTAATATCCTACAAGGAGAGAGTGTGCCCTTTTAGAAATAGTTAAAAGGGTACACTTTAGGAGTTGGAAGATATGTGACATGGGAAATAAAGTGGAATTCTTGTCTAGGATATGCACAATTTCAAATCATGTGACTGGTGAGGTGATGTTGTAGCCAAAAGATACCAAAATACTTATGTTGCTGTGCTTGAGCATCTACAGAGTGTTAGTATAAGTTGGTTGAGAGCTATTGAAGACAATATGAACTATAGGACAAAAGGCTCAGATGTGCAAGCTTTTCATCACTAAATAAACTGGTTAAGAAGGACCTGATTCGTGTTCTGACCATGTTAAGTATCAAGGAATGAAAGTATATCAGATCTCCATTCAAGCCCAAAAGGGGCAGTCAACACCTCAAGGCCACTTGATCTTTTTCATATGGATCTATATGGAGTAGAAAGAGAAACAAACAAGAAAGAAAGAAGATATATTTGGTTGACAATGAATGACTACTGCATGTTCACTTGGACTCTGTTCCTCAGAACCAAGGATGAGATCTTTCAAGTAATTGTGGCTTTTGCCAAGAAGATCCAAATATAGATCGAACCAAATGTGGCTTTAGTCAGGTCAGATCATGGAATAGGTTTTGCTAATGCAGAGTGGATGAATGGTGAATTGAATGAGGGATTACTCAACTTCTCAGCTCCAAGAATACCATAGCAAATGAAGTTGTGGTAAAGAAGAACATGACTCTTGAAGATTTGGCCCAGCCAATATTAATTAATAAAAGGATAACATCTTCACCAAAGTTGCTCACTAATTTGAGGATATTTGGGTGAAATTATTATGTTCCCAATAATAGCAAGGATCAACTTTGAAATTTTATGCTAAAATAGATGAAGGAATTCTCCTAATTTACTCATCTCAAGAGGGAACATAAATACTAATCAAGATAGAGAACCTTCATTGATTCCAGCAAGGAACCTAGTCCCACAACTACAATAATAGAAGCTGAAAATCGAGTTGTTGATGCAATTCAAGGTATGACACCTAGTTTTTTTACCTATATATCAAGCCTTTATAGGAACCATATGGGTACTCTGGAACATCTATAAGTTAGCAGAAGTACATCAAGAAATTGTTGAAAAAGGTTAGACATAGAAGCATCACAAGTCATCAGCGCTCTCGTTGCGAATGCTACACGCCTAGACATGGGTGAACCTAGTTCTCCTATAAATCAAACTATGCATTGAGACATCACTGGATCACTCATATAACTCAGTGAAAACTGACCAAACATAGTGTTCAGAGTAGGGTTATGTGTAAGGTTTCAGTCCAATCCAAAGGATTCTTATTTGAAGGCTACGAAAAAAAATCTTTGAGATATCTTGAAGGAACACATGATATGGTTCTATACTATCCTTCAATTAATGATTTAATCTCATTTGGTATGCCGATGTTGATTATGCAGTTAGAAGACCTTGGGGGTATATGCTGATTGTGTACCATTCTTGTGAAAAATACAAATGCTCACAACCATAAATAAAACAATCCAACTAAAGAGGGCCAAATATATTGATCCCCGAAGATCAAGTTGCTAACATTTTCACCAAAGCCCCGAAAAGTAAACATTCTGAGAAAAATTTCCTGGCACCGGGTTGATAAACCCCAACTAAGGACATGGTTCTTCATGATTGGTTATGAAAGTCATATACATGTAAAATTTAGCTAAAATGTTTTCTTCCCAGGGCTAACTCACTTCTATACTGTTACAAGTAGACACGCATGATGACTACAAAGCAGTTGTTGCAGTGCATGCTAGTAAAAGGGGTTAAACTCACTTGCCAGACATGTGAAGGAACTTGGTTTTCTTGATACAGGTTAGTAGCTTCTTTGTTATTTATTACACAATTTAAAATGGACAAAAGCAATGCCACACCATCAGTGTGTCAGTATCTGTAAGTTGTGTCTTTTCATCCAAAGTGTCACACCTTTTCTAAACAATACAACTCCCCAAGCAAAATTTTGTCATTGTTTCAGAACCGGTCCCTCATCATAAGTAAATCAACATCATAACCCTTCACTTACAAATTCAAAACCTCCTTTTCCTTTCTCTCTTCTTAATCCACAAACCCTCTGAGTACAATTTCACCATGTCTTAAGATCATGCAACCTCTAGTGTACCCAAAAATTCTATTATTAAGTTCACACTAGTTATCATTCCAGCGGTAGACTCCTTCTTCAACACAATTTTTAGTATAAACCCTAAAAGAAAGTCTTCTCCACACTCCATTCCTCTCCTACCCACTCCGATTATGTTCCTTATCACAGTCACGAGAAGATGACTCCAAGCAAGTTTGAAAATGTTTGTCCTTCTCTAGTCTCACTGGTCAAACAGAGTGAACAGGGTAAATAAGAGAACCTTGTTCAGGAAACATCAACTCTTTCCATGGTTAGGAACTCTATTAAAAATCTAGTGATTAGTAATGAAAAAGCTAAGACAATCATGACAGGTTGCGATTCTACACGTATCACTCCTCTTTCTATTGAAATTTCTACGAAACCACAAGAAAAGGGGGGGATAGAAAATATGCTCTCCAATGCTTCAGAAGGGGTTGTTGTAGAGTAAGGTGGATGAGAGTCTGAGTCTTAGGGGGAAGAGCCTCGGTCCATAAAAGACTCGAGATCACTTATTCCATTTGTACAATCAACTCAAGATGACACTAATGGGGTCCCAAGTGATGAACCCGGTCCCCTCGCGGATGATCCAGGTCAGAGGTTATATCCCCATGTCAATGTTGATCTTGCTTCTTCTCCCCACTTCTTTACTGAGCCTCTGAATATGGTGGTGCCTGGGATGAAGTCTGAAAGTGAAGAAGAGGCAGATGATTTGGTGATTGCTAGTTTTATTAGGGCCAGGAGTAAGCTAGTTGCAGCTCCAAAGCCAATCCCTAAGCGAACCACTACATGGTTACAGAAAAAGGAGGCTCTAGAGTCTGCTCTCAAGAAAAGTCTAAGGAGTAAGAGAAAGAGAAGGCTGGTAAAGGATGGAAAAGTTGTGCCTGAAAAAGTCATCCCTGTGGTAAGTATGGATGAGGAAGCAGAAGAGGAGCTTAGTTCCTTGACCCACAAGTCCTTGAAGCAGAAGCACTCTCACTCTTAATCTATAAGACACAATTCTACAAGTGCTGAAAGTCATTCCAAGAGTGTCGATGCTGCTTTCGGTGCAAAGTTAGGGAAAATCTAGTGACAAGACAATGAAAGAGAGTGGTGATAAGTCTGATGATGAAGAAGTGGAAAAATCTAGTGTACATATGCATAAAAAGTCAGTGGAGAAGGGAAACTATATTCTAAAATCATCAAAAAGAAAAATGGATGATATACTATAACCTGGTACCATCAAGAAAGAAAAAATAGGTGAGTCTCTGAGTTCTAAGAAAAAGAAGTTGAGAAATCAGAAGGTATTGTGGGGCCACACATTTGCCCCTAACATTCTAGACTTGCTGGGATGAGACAGTTAGTGGAAATTTGTGATTTTCAACAATGGACTAATTTGTTACAAATGATGTTCCCAAAGTGTATGAGGAAGAGGTACGGAGTTTTTATACCGGCATATTCACAGTATAGGGTGATAAAATTTTTGTGTTAATAAAGGGGGTGGACATAGTGATGGACTCTGCCTTATTTGGGTCAATTCTAGGTGTTCCTGCTGAAGGACTGTCATCTGTTCAGGGTGCCTACACGTCAAACTTCAGAAATGCCATTGTCAAGGACAAGGCAATCCAGTACGAGGAACAAATGCATAAGAAGGCATTCCTTCTAGTATATCAATTTCTTTTTGAGATGGTTAACAAAGTGTTGTTTCCCGCATTGAGAGAAGATCTATTGCATCCAAAGCTGACTTGTTCCTTATGGAAGCCTTGGATAATTTTAGCAACATTAATTTGCCTGACATAATAATTGATCATAGGCACAAGGTGGAAAAACTTAAAGGATGTGAATCCTGGGCTACCTTATCGGTTTCTTCTCATAAAAGACTTTGAGTTCTTCAAAGTGCCTTTGGGGCAGGCCAAAGTGGGCACTAAAAATCAATCCTTTTCAAAAATCACTCTTGAGGAGTATGAGTGTATTGACAAGGTCAGAGGAGTTAGAAGCACTTTCACTATCTCTCAATTTATAAATGCTCAGAATAGTGCCATAGAGGAGATTCCGAAGTTGAAGGCTAGGAACGCGATTATTAGAGTCACATCAGCCAGTTACAAGAGGCACGTGGTTCTAGTAGTTCTCACATATCAGAGGTTACATGCCTGACAAAGGAGAATGATGAGCTTATGAAACAAGTGGAGGACCTGAAAGAAAGACTGCTCAATGAGCAAATATCCGCGAATGCTAGCATGGATCTTGTCCTTCAAACCCTTGCTTCCTCTTCCAAGCTCATTTGCTCTAGTGCCTCCTAAAGGATGTCCCCTCAGTGTCAAGTTTCCAATGTCCATCTTCTTAGTTGTTTTTGGTGATATTTTTTTTCTTGTTTCTAGTACTTGTTTTTGTTTGTTTTGAAATTGTGGATGGTAAGTATAATTTTTCTCCCACCTGTAAAGGTCCAAATGCGTTTAATGCAAGTATTTTCCTTTTGTTGTTTATGCTACTGCTCTTTTGACTCTCTATCATGTTGTGCGCACACAAGTGGCATGCGTTAACCACGCTCGACTTCTTTATGCTGCTTACTTGTTCTGTGCTTTTTATGATGACAAAAAAGGAGATTTAGTTGAATAATAATGAGTATAATTGAATAATCTGAAAGGGGGAAGTACCGATTCAGGGGGAACTCACTGAGATTTCTGGTGCACTATCAGAATACAGATACATGAGAACTCATTGAGGTTCCTGGTGTACTATCAGGCTCATCCATAATTGAATTATCATTTAGGGGAAAACTTAAGGTCTTTCTGGTTCGTAGTCTGGTTCTATGTGGCTCTTTGGAATTTTTAGTTATGAGTTTGTCATCATCAAAAGGAGAAAATTGACAGGTTCTAAGTACTTAGGTTAAAAGTACTTTATTTTATAGGTCAGAAATACTCTATTTTATGATATGATGATCTAACAAACTTATTATCAATAACCAGATAAGGAACCTGTTACATATACTCAAGACCTTAAGATCACAAAGTTCCAACTTGGGATATGATTCAACTCATCAGAGTAGACGGAACATCTAAGCAAACAGCTCCCTACAAGTTCCCGAGATAACTATACGAAGTTAACTCTCCAGCTAGAAAGTTGCTTCCTGCACATGCTATAGTACTAGAACAGTGCATCAGTCAACATTCCGTGAAAAGCTTTTTACCTACCTTGCTTACATCATTGTAAGTGATGTTGCACATGTATTAAAGCTATCAAGGAAGGTAAAACAACTCACTTGAACACTTAGTGATGTTACTCAAACTCTCTCACGTGACCATCTAACATGCAAGTTTTAAGTGCTTCAAGAACAAAGAACAAAACAACTATGGCCAGTTCCCACATTAAGTCATTGTATGCCCTTAATTGAGTTGTAACTTTGTAATAGTTTTTCAATTGTATTTCTTACATAGCTTGTTTAGAAGCATTCTATAGGAACCTCTTTGTAAATCTTAAACCTGTGTGTATTTGAATCTTGGCTAGAGTTAATTGAGTTGTAAAGTCTTTGTAATAGAGTTATTAATACAAAGTGGCTTGTAATAGAGTATTACAAGTTTGTGAGGGGTTAAGAAGTTAATTCCTAGATTGAAAAGTTTGTAATCTAAAAGTTATTCCGTAGTGAAGTTGAAATCCTACTAGTGTTGGTCGTAGTTTTTAATCCCGTTGAACTAGGAATTTTCCACGTAAAATTTCTCTTATTATTATGTGTGTGTGTTTTGTTGAATCTGAAAGTTTGGTGGACCCTTATATTCTATTAGTTCAACTAAAGATCAAGAGGAATGGAGAAAGAATTTGAAGTGCAGAGTAAGTGACAGACAAATATATTAAATCATTCTAATTCAATTCAGTCCCATCCAATTAAATGGAAGCACTACATAATTTCACTTTTTTCTTTCTTACTTTCTTGTTGTATCGTAAATGTTTTGTCACCAAGGTTCTTATAGTCATGGGCAACTCTTTTATAAAGCAAGTAAAATATTTTTTTAGGCCTCATATTTATGGGAGTCTTATTTTTTATTACACCTAATAAACTGTTCTATAAAGTAAAAAAGTTTGACTTCTTTTTTAATAAATATAGAGAAAATGATTTACAATTGTTATGATTTCTACCTAAGAAATTACACATGAAATAAATATCGACCCTGAATTACGTATGAAACGTATAATATATAAGAAGTAAACAATTTGATGCGAATATTGATAATCAAATCTCAATCCTTTAGAGTTGATTACTTTTATACATAATAGACAAGGCGATTTTTTACTTCAAAATAGACTTTGAACAATTCGAAGCATGTAAAAATATTTTTGGTTTTCTATTTGGCGGTAAAAACAAAAATCACTAGATGTTAGAAATTTAAAAAAATATTGCCTTAATCTTGAATGTTACGCATAATAATAATTCGATATTAATGGTTTAGATTTATTTTCTGAATTAAAAGTATTAAGAAAAATAGTACAGTTAGAAGATAACAGTTTAATTGATACACTTAATCAAATAAAAATATTTAATTTTTTTCAAATGCCTAAATTGTTTATGGAATAATGTCCATAACTCATGTTACCGTTGCTTGAGCGGAAAGAAGTTTTCAAAATTAAAATTGATAAAATATTAATTAAGAATAATAATGTCACAAAAAAGGTTAAATGAATTAGTTATATTGTCAATTGAGAAATACTTCAGGAGTTATTTCTTATAAGAAAATTATTAATAACTTTGTATGTAAGGAAAACTAAAACAAAAAGACTTGAAATAAATAATTAAAAAATTTTAAAAGTTAAGACCCCTCATAAAGTTTGGCTTTCTGTCACAAAATTTGTCGGCCGCATAATCAATTCGATATTAATGGTTTAGATTTATTTTCCGAATTAAAAGTATTAAGAAAAACAGTACAATTAGAAGATAACAGTTTAATTGATACACTTAATCAAATAAAAAGAGTTAATTTTTTTTCCAAACGGCTAAATGCTTATGAAATAATGTTCATAACTTATGTTACCGTTGCTTGAGCGGAAAGAAATTTTCAAAATAAAAATTGATAAAATTTTAACTAAGAATAATAATGTCACAAGAAAGATTAAATGAATTAGTTATATTGTCAATTGAGAAATACTTCAAGGGTTATTGATTATAAGAAAATTATTAATAACTTTATATCTAAGAAAAACTAAAAGAAATAAACTTAAATAAATAATTTTTTTAAAAAAATTAAAAAGTTAAGACCCCGTAAAGTTTAATTTTCTGCCACAAAATTTGTCGGTCTCCCATGCTTATGGTAAGTGATTGAAAGTTTGAAACTGCCATGGAATAAAAGTCAAAGTCATAGAAGAAGGGGAAAGAAGAGCCGGTTTTTAAGGTGTGAGAGTACTTCCAAAACGAAATAACACGAAAAGACATGAATTATAACTTATATAAACAGGTTTTGATATCTTTTTTCTGAAACAATTAATTATAAAAAAGACGTGTCAGGTACTATATATCTTTTCCTTACATGTTAATAATTTATACATTTCTTGATCTCCTTTAGTCTTGAAATTGATATAGAACATTTTCTTTTCTTTTCCTTTAGGCTAGGGCCTAGGAGTCCTGGTAGATTAGTAGACTGTGTGGCCAAGTTTTTTTTTTGGCAAAAACTGATTTTTTTTTTTTTGGCCAAAATTATTTTTCCCCAAAAATTGAGGCGTTTGGCCAAGGTTTTAGAAGGAAAGAGGTATTTTTGAAGAGAAGCATAAACAGTTTTGGAGAAGCAGAAAAAAATAGCTTTTCTCCAAAAGCACTTTTTTGAGAAGCACTTTTAAAAAAAATATACTTAGAAGCAGTTTTTTATAGTTTGGCCAATTAACCAAATACAAACTGCTTATCACCAAAAGTAATTTTGAGAAAAACACTTTTGAAAAAAAAGCAATTCTCAAAATAAGCTAATTTTTGCAGCTTGGCCAAACGGGCTATAGGAGTCATCAATAATGCCTAAAATATTGGCGCCTTTGCATGCAATTGTATTGGGAAAATTTCACTCTAGAACAATTGAGCTCCTTGCTTTTCAATTTTATAGCCCATATTTCAATTTACAATCAACTAACCCAAAAATAATATGTTAAGATTCAAAATCTAACTCTAATAGGTTCTCAGAATCACTATTTAACTTTTAAAATAGATTCCTCAAACTTTTAAATTAATTTTAGAATAGTAATTGTGACTCAAATATTAATTTAACAAATCAAATTCATTTGGGTGGTAAAAATTAAATTTTTAACAAGCTTAAATATGTGGGTTTAAATTCTGAATTTGATTTTATGAGAAATTTGGAGTGGGTATCATTTAGACTTGTTAGAAATAGTATAAGGAGGTTGTATATAAAATTTGAAGTCATTTAATGGAGATTTGGACTGGTTTTGAACAAAAATTATAATTGAAAATCGTGAAAGAAGTTCGTCTACAGACGATTGTATAAAGATGTATAAAAGTGTATAATGTGTGTTTATACATACATATACACTATTATACAAGATTATACACAATTATACAAAAATCTGACTCCGTCTTCTTCCTTGCATTTTTTCTGAAATTTAACTTAAATCTTGCCCAAATCTACTCCAAATCACTTCCAATTTAAATTTTGAACTATTTTTGATATTTTCAATCAATTGGAACAACACCCAATCCAAACAACTAACAAATTAAAAAATAATAATTCAAAACCAAAGCTTTGAATGGTCTTCAATGGTGGACTTCTACTCTTCAATTTTCTTGTATTGCAAGCAGGTGACATAAGAGGATAAGCAAAAAATACACGGCCACTTGAATCATATGTAGAAGATGTGAGAAGAAAAGAGAGAAAGCAATGGTTGTGAGAACAAAGAATTAACTCCATAGGTTTTAGAAGCAATGATTGTAAGAACACAAATTTTGAATTTGCAAGTGCTTTCAAAATATGTACAATATAGGCTAGGTGGGGTAAAACTTAAAAATATGGGCCATTTTTTGTTATTGTGTGAATTCATGTGTATTTTCTTATAATTCTTTCAATTGTATTTTGGGCAAAAATTTAATGAAGGTTTCGAGCATGAAATATAGAATTCGATTTTGTCTCTATTTTGATCATGGAATTAGTAATTTGGAGGAGGTGCAAGCAATTTTTTTCATCATATAACTAGAAAAGAAGTGAGGATGACATGAAAGTGCAATGATGAGATGTTATGTCATCACTCAATCATTAGGTATACCATAAGGGGTCGTTTGGTCCAAAACCAGATTATCCTGAGATTAAAATTCGAATTATATATAGCATGTATGTTACATGAAACACAGTAAAGTTATTCTTGTGCAAGCTATATATTACGTGTTCGAACTGTTAAAGTAGTCACTATAAGAACAATTCGTGAAAGTGCGGCTCTTCTAATAAAAATGCAGATTAATATTTTGTGCACCAGAACTATGATAGAAATAGCTAATTATAATTGGAAAAGTTAGTTATTGTGATTTTAGCTACTCACTAAAAGAATCGAAAAGAAAGGCGTGGGTTGAGAAGTTGTGGGAGGGTCTCATCAAATTTAAAGAATATTCCAGAAACTACTCTTCATGACTGCAACTTCAAGTGAACCCTAATCTTGATCTCTGACAAAAGTACAATTGCTTTGGGAGCCATTAGTTACATGTGCAGATAAGAGCTAGCCTTATCAACACGTGTACCATGTGACGACGGCCACTTGGCCAACCCCCACTCCACCCTCCTTTTGTTCCTTTTATGGACATCATTCTTAATTGGATAAAATTAAATGCCTCGTGGAGATGGATCATATTACACGGTGGAATGAGAAATTCTAAGAAGTCACTTTCTTAGTTATCTCCGTATGTTCTATAAATTATATGTTCGAGCAGTAAAAATAATCACTAATATTTATATTAAAATAAATTATTTGTTTTATTTGATCGGGTTATCTTATTTTGGTGTTGTAGTTATTGTATTCTCTTTACGTGTTTTCTTCTATTTTAAGATAGTTTTTTTGAGCTGAGGGTTATATAGGAACAACATTTCAACCTTTACAAGGTAATGATAAAGTATGTGTATACACTATATTACCTACATCTCACTTATAAAAATATACCGAGTATATTATTGTTGTTGGTATTGTTGTTATAGAGTAAACTGTCTACATTATATCTCCTGAAGTGCGACCCTTCCCTAAACTCTACGTGAATGCATTATCCTTTATACACTTTCTCCCGTTTCAATTTCTTTAATTTGCCTTTATTGTTTACGAATGTAAAGAGTCATTTGAATCTTATCATTTTAAGCTAAAGGCGTACATCATATATATCAAAGCAGGGGCGGATCTAGGTTACAATACGGGTTTCCGATAACCTAGTAACTTTTGCGTGGATCTTGTATTTATATTAAGAAATTCACTAAATATTTATAAATATCTTAATGTGAACCCAGTTGTTATTGCATATTAATCTAAAATTACGGATAAGCCTCAAATTCTGAATCCGCCTCTTTATCAAAAGTTCCCTGATCTTAAATATGCCACTCATTCATATACAAAAGTGTTATAAATTAAGGATAAAATGTAAATGATGAAATTTAAGAGTTGCAAAAAATAAAGATAATACAATAATTTTTTTTATAAAGACTGAATCGTTATGCTAAAAGAGTTTCTTGTGTCGAAGGAAATTAAATAATTCATAAATATAACTAAGTATAAATAAATATCTTTTTTTTTTTATCCAATTGAACTCCTTTCAGATCATGTAGCTTATTTTGCCAGTGGAGGTGTGGGTTTGACAAAGGGAATTCTCATAGAGATCATGAAAAAAGTGTGAGCTAAAAAGTATAGTATAGAATAGTATAGTAAGACTTAAAGTTATTTCATATTCTGGTCAGCTAAGGCCATTCCACAAATGAATGGGCATATGTGACTTCTTCTCCTTTTGTTCACTGAAATGGTGATATGGGTGTGGCGGGAAAGTGAAAGAGACAGAAGAGAAGGAAAGATTGATTTATTTTCTTTTATTTCTCTCATGCATTAATTCAATCCTATCCAATCCGATATCCACAAAGTATGGGATATGAGAGATCTCCATTTCTCGATCATCTCTTTAATTTTTATTTTTATGGCTTTTCTTGCTTTAGTTTTATCTATTATTCCTTCCTTTCTTCTACTTACTTCACGTTGTATTCTATTTTTAGAAAGGTATCCATATATTTGGAAACATTCCTTAATTCCATTGTCATGATCTTTAATTTGGCTGTTGTTATGATCTTAAAAACTAAGCTAGCATTGTTTTTATGCATCCATCGGACCATGTGGTACATATATAGGATGAAAAGGTTTCCTCCACTCTTAACTCGTCAAATCTAAACATAAATCAGAACTAAAGTACTATTCAAAATTCGAAAAATATCTTAACACAATATACTGGAGTTTCAATATAATATATCGGAATTCTAGCATAATTCGCTAGAAGTTCATACACAAATGTTCCAATCTCCAATATATTATGCCGGAATTTTTTATGTTGCAGCAAAATAGTGGTCATTTTTTAATGACTTTACAAATATTGGCTATTTTTCAGTTACCAACTCTAAAAGTGACTAGCCCGTGCTATTTTCACGAAAAATTTGCTAGGAAGCAGTTCTCCTTTAAATGGACCTTATGCAATAAGGATTGTCCGGACCAGTGGTTCAGGATACTAAATTGGTTAACCAAAAAATTAATAGTAGTAGAAAATAATATTATACTACTTTTCAATGAAATGTTTTCTATTACAACATTAAGAACTAAATAAAACATCGCTAGCCGAGCTGGACAATTCTCCGAAATGTCTGCTTAATTACAGTAGGTTCTAACTAGGGGGTATAAAGAACGCCGATAGTTCCCAATCCGATAATTCGAGGTAAATCGGGGAAACACATCCATTGTGGTTTGGTGTTTGGAATAAACACGACCATAATTTGTTTGTTTTGTTTTAATCAAATATGTCAAACTGAAACTAAACCAATCTGGCATTGTATTTATATAATTTTTAAAAATATATTATATATATAAATATTTATTGTAATATAATTTATACATATTTTCAAATTTGTTCAAAGTTTTATCTTTAGACTTATTGTTTAAAGTTTGGACTTAATATTCTTGAATGCTCCAATAAATTTTATAGCCTATAAATATTTTAATTCAAATAAAGTTGAAATCAATACTAATACTAATAATAGAAATTCAATTCAATATTAGGAATGACAATAGTGTTGATCAATATCTATCTTTTAGTTTTGCATTGATTTATAATGAAAATGTATAACCTAGTTTATTTTTTTAGTGCTTATTAGTTGTGTAATTAATACTAGTACTTATTAGTTATACTTATTTTAGCATGATCAATATTGGATTTTGTAAATTATATCAATTTTAATTATGGTGTATTAATTAGTAATACTTTCTTTTGTACAAATTTATTATCATTATTATTGAATATTTTAGTACAATGTTATGACTCATCTCATATTATTATTTTATTTTCCTGAAAAGTATATTATATAGTTGTATCCTACTATGACTAAAATAAATATTTGGAGCAAGAGTTACATATTTTGTACTATTACAACTTTACCTGGAAAAAACCAAAAACTCGAGAAAAATCGAGATTGAAAAACCCAATTTTATTGGTTTTGTTTGATTTATAAATTAAAAATCCAACACCATAAGATTTGGTTTGATAATTGAAAAATCCGAACCAACCCGACTAATGTACACCCCAGCTATATATAGCTCACTCTCTTCCTCCCCCTTTCTAAGTGGCTTCATGTAAGCAATGGAAATAGGAATGGAGTAGAGGATTGTTCTTTGCACTAAAAAAAGATTAAAGAATTATTCTTGGAACCCATTAACCAAAAGAAAGTTCATTTAAGGAGCATAAGATCGTTAATTAGTCATTGTTTAGGAGAAGATTCTTATCAGTATGGAAAATTAGGGTATCCCCTTCCATCTGGGGCCATTTAAATATTCTCCTTTAATTTATTTTTCTAAAATATTAGTACTCCCTTTGTCTCAATATATGTGATATAATACAAATCTCCGAGTTAAAAATTCTTACCTCAAACATAAAAATTTGTTAAAATAAAATTTATATATTCGAAAAGTATATGTAAAGTACTATTAGCCACAATAGGTAAAAATTCAAATTATTTAAGAGCCCATATGAAAAAATTACAGTAAAAAAAAATTTATTTGACTCTCGAATTTCAAAACCAATTAGAACGAGGAGGTATTAATATTATTTACTTACAAGCTCGTGGATATTAAGCTGTTGTATTGTTAATTATGAAATACGTTAATGGGATACCTATTTAGTACAAGCTTGAGCAGCCACATTCCTATTCATTTAAAATTACTTTGCGCCACCTTATAGATTTGTTTATTACACAGAAACCCCTATAAAAACTGACTCACCCTTCTTCTGAAGTCCATCTTCAAACTAATTAACAGTACTATTTTCACTTTCTTCCTTTTTCTTTCAAACATGTCTGGTGTTTGGGTATTCAAGAATGGAGTTGTCCGGCTAGTAGAGAACCCCGGCGACTGCCACGGCGCAACCGGTCGCCGGAAAGTTCTTGTACACCTTTCTAGCAATGAAGTAATTACATCTTATTCTGCCCTCGAAAGGAAGTTGTACTCTCTTGGATGGGAGAGGTACTATGATGATCCAGATCTTCTTCAGTACCACAAAAGATCAACTGTCCATCTTATTTCACTACCAAAGGATTTCAACAGGTTCAAATCCATGCACATGTACGATATTGTTGTCAAGAATCGCAATGAGTTTGAAGTTAGAGATATGTAATAATTAATTTAGTTTCTTCTAATGTTTGTTTTTTTAGGTTGTTTCTTGTTTTAACTTGAGTTTGATTTGCTTTGTGTATTAATGTTCACGTGTCTTGGTGTCTTAGGTTTAGGTCAGTGGAGTGTTTTAATTTCTTTAGGGTGACGAAGCTATTGTTTAGTGGGTGTCTTAATTTGTTTTTCTGATGTTAATTTGCGTGTAAAGTGAAGTTTTATGACAATGAACACTTGGCTTGGTTTGTACTAATTAAGTATAGATGATTATGTACGGCTTTCTCTTCATTTCTTCGTTTTACTTATATAGAAGAATGTTAAAGTTGAGCATAATGTTCAAGAATCGATCTTCTCAAATTTCTATTCTCAATTTAGTTATAAATAAGAAGATAGTACTTAAATTTGCAGCCAGGCTGTGTGTAAGGCAAATTCTAGGTTAAGATTATATTCAACGTGTATGATATTTTCTTCAGAACATCTCTCCTCAAACCCAATATTTTGATTTGAAATATAAACTCAATGCTAAAAATCTCTTAAAGGTTGCGCTTGTAGAATTTAAAACCTAATCCTATCCGTCTCTCATAATATGATAATCGAATATGTGATATAGTAAGCCAGTGCCAAATCAGGCCTTTTAGAGTAATATTAAATTCCCAAGGCTTTTTTTCCAGCTATCTTCTCTGCAAAAGATCATACAGGCAATATGACCTCGGCAAATATAGCATCTCTTTTTTCATAAATTTTGTTATCTACTTTTAACCCTTGAAAATGAAGAATATCTTAATAGAACATTTTATAACCCTCTATTATTAGTGGTCTTAATTTCTCAGCACTAGTTTGGAATAATTGCAGAGGCGGACCTATGCTTAGAGCAAAAGGGTCACCTTACCCTGTTAATTTTGGCAAAAATTCTAAATATTTACATGTATTTATGTTAGAAAATTGTCATATACATTACTTGGAACTCTTGAGATTAAAAGTTAGATAAGATTACTGATTAAGTAGTACGCTCGTGTGCCTCGTCACCTTCAAATCTTAGGTCCACCTCTGAATAATCCGATAGTGAGTGTCAAATACCGAATGCCTAAGAAGAGAAAAAAAAGAGAATTTCGGCTGTCTACTTTAATTTTAGAGAAAAATAAATATTAATGATCGTCAAAGAATGGAGACTTTCATGAAAGAAATGAATTACTGGCTTGTTATTGTGTATTTCCAAGAAAATGAGATCAGAATCATATAGTTAAGCTGAGGCAGGCAGAATTCTTTGAAAGGCAGCACTTTGAAAGTTTACTTTTAGACAAGAGATGCTTCAATAGGGCTACTACCAAAGCTATTGCCAAACTTTTATTTAGAATAATATTTCATATACTCTACTAATGAAGCCTAATTTTAAATAAGAAGAAGAGATTTCGAAAAATCTGAATACTCCTAATTAATTGTATTCATGTGGGGTTATATGTTGTCATTTATTTTTTTAAGCTCAAACTTGGCTTGATATCTGAAAAAGCAAGATTGAAATTCACACTCCTTTTCATTTGTTTGAATAGTAGGGCTAATATTCGAGCCTTTGAATTTTGTCGTCCCAAGTTCCAATCAGGACTAATTAGTTTTAATCCTTTCGACAATTGTAAATAATGTGTATGTTCGTTGTCCAAGGTAAAAGAGAAGTAAAGAAAAAACTGAATAAGATATTAGTGTAAAAGGGCTTGAATACCTATGAATCTGCTTACATCACTTACATACAAAATTTATCAGTCCTCTAACTATCTCCTAATTACCCATAACTCAATTAAATGCCTTATTTAGCATTTATTACGTACGTGTATATATATATATATATATATATATATATATATATATATATATAGCACTTTTTCCAACCCGAAAAAAATGATCGATTACTCGGATTGGTTCTCGCATTCCTATGTCCAAAAGGACGGGCGAGTTCAGTTTGATTGTTCATCGATCGCGTGGATTTACATGAGAGAAAATTCTTCCTATCAATTCCTTTTTAATAAGGCTACACTCCTTCAAGCCTTTAAAACTATTAAAAATAAAATCTTTATTTTCAATCGAGTTTTCTTCTGCTAATTTTCTTTCAGGCATCTCGTCCATACAATAGGTTGATTTATCTTACTAGTTATATGCCTTAAAGGTTCACTACCTGGATGGTACTTTTCAACATATAAGCGAATCATGCTCAAGTGATGGTTGACTAAATATATAATCTTATGAATCTGTTTACATAATGTACACAAAATTTTATCACTCCTCTAACTATTTCCTAACCCATAATTCAAGTGAATGCCTTATATAGCATTTACTACGTACGCTTATATATATATATATATATATATATATATATATATATATATATATATATATATATATATATATATATATATATATATATATATATATATATATATATATATAGTTTAAGTCATGAAAGTAGCCACTAATATTTGCATTAGGATATACTATATACATTACACTCCTTGAGGTGGGGCCCTTCCTCGAACCCCGTGTTATGAAATGCTTTGTACACCGAATACCATCTGCGTGTACGCGCGAGTGCGTGTTTGTGTGTGTAAAAATCCTTGAAAATTAGAAAAATAATGAACTCATATTTTCAAAGGAATCAATAAATTGATTCCATTAAATTTAAATTTTAGAATATTTATCTTTAGCAAAAAAATTTAAAGAAAGGGAAAAAAAAATCAAACTCTTGAAAAGAAAAAGAGAGGGAGAGAAATTAAAAAATAGCCAGATTACAAGTGCTTATTTAAAAAATAGTCAGTTTCAAATATAATTGAAATTTAGCCATTTTTCATGTAAAGTTAAATCTAAATTAAATGAAAACACTGTTCAAAATCCGGAAAATAATCAAGCATAATACATTGGAGTTCCGCATAATATACTGGAACTCTAGCATATTGCAATGGAGTTCCAGCATATGTATAAATATGTTGGAGTTCCAGCATAATATATTGGTCCAGCTTAATATGCTGGAAGTTCATACACAGGTGGTTCAATCTCTAGTATATTATGCTAGAACTTTTTGCGTGTTGGAGTTCCGGCATAATTTGCTGGAAGTTCATACACAGGTGCACCGATCTCCAGTATATTATGATGGATCGGTCCCTATTGCAGCAAAATAGTGACTAATTTTAATAAGAAAATTTTACCACCTATAGAATAGGTTAGTACCCTATTTATAACATATAAATACCTTTTTAAGATTTTACATAATATAATAATCTTTTTTATTTTATAGCAAAAAATTTAATTTAATTCTTTCCTATATTTAAGCCTTATTAGATGGTACAAAATATTTTTCTCTCACCAATTTATGGTATAACTCCCATTTTTTTGTGAAATGACGCCACTTAATACAACTTAATACACCTAAATACAGATTCATCATCCCATGATTTGCGCTGAAACGTTACTTTTTGTGCGGCGTCATTTCATGTTGTATTATTGAATACAATTCGTTTAATACACTATATACATCATAAAATAACGTAAAACATATCTATATCACGTAATATAGGAAAGGGTTTCTATTTATTGCTAATTAGATCTTAATGAATGCCTTTTGTAAAAAATTCTCTTTTAATAATTATTTTTAATAATAGGTCCAAAAACTGGTAAGTCCGTTCTATTTTTACAAAAAGAAAAGGAACAAGAATGAAGGCTGTGAAATCTACAAAGAAAAACAAACTGAAATTCTAGATGATGATTAGATAGCTAATATTCTTTGAAAGCCATTCATAGAATTTTTTTTTGGTTTCCAACTGTCTAAAATAATTTATTTGGTTTATTTTGCTTATATTACAAAAGGATTGGATTGATGCTATTCCATTTCCAGGCGCCCACCATTAATTCATGGGATTAAAATTCTTTCCTTACCTAATAAAAGTGACGTTGGCGTTTGGTATTAAAATATTAACGTAACCTAATAATGTAAACACGAAGATTTTACAAAGTTCGATAAGTTTGGTTAGCTATGACTTGGGACGCCTGCCAATTCAATTTATTAATTACTTAATGTACTTTGGTGAGGCTTATTTACAGAAATGAAAGAGAGGACAATAATTTTAGTTTAATTTGTATAGGTGCACTTCATTTTTTATTAGTTTAGTTGACAAATTATCCTTCTGCTTTTCATTTATTCCGGGGGTGGGGTGTGGTGGGGTGGGTGGGGCTTATAAGAGTTAGCTTAAGTGGACTAAAGAGTGTAACAGAACAAGTCGATTTCGTGAGAAATTGTTCGAGAAGTGGATTTTAGTTTGAAGGATTGATTCTAGTAGCCTATTTGATGGTCTATAATTATCGAATATTTATACCAAATAATCAAATTTAAGTTAATTAATAAAATTTGTGTATGAAAATACATATTTCGTATTTATTCTATAGGCCCAAGTAAAGGTTAGTTTTGAAAACTGACAAATGAATCCATGATGAACAAGGACCATCACTCAGGTGCACAAAAACGGACAGATTCGAGCATGTGGGTTGCACGTGAAGGAGATAAGCTTAACTTGGTGTATTTAATATCTTCTGATCGAAAAGGTTGCATAATTGATAAGGAAAAGAAGTCATTAATCAAAGAGAACACAATTCAAGATAGGGAAGGAGTTAAAAGTTGAAATAAACTAGAACTCTTCCACCAAAGAAGAGTTGCATCAAAACTCTAGTTATTTATTCATTTACTAACTCTATAAATTGCACGATGTTCTCACATTACATGTGTTGCACAAAAACGCAGAAGTTAAACGTAAAGTGAGAGCAAAATTGCAAGGCTTTTTGCAAGCAGTTCGTGTGTGATTCAAGTGTGCAAACCTGAAGCTACATGACTAGATTGAAGAATCATCTCCATAAAGAGTTTTATGTGTCTTTCTTTATTTCTAGTTCAATTGTAGTAGGTGTTTTCATATTGTACCTTTCAGCTTTATCTAGAAGCAATTGTAATAGGTATTTTGAGTATTCAGGTAGAGTTAACTTGAAGTTGTCGCAGTAGTTAGAGACGGGTTGCTACAATGGGATAAGAGGTAATCATTAGGTTTACAAAGAGTGTAACGACCTGACCCGTCGTTACGGGAGTTATCGCCCAATTTTCCCCGTTTTATGCTTCTATATATTTCATTATATGTGTTTGGAGAGTTTGAAGTAATTCGGATAGATTTTGGTTAGAAATGAGACAATAAGTCTCTTTATCGGAAGGTTAGTTTGAAAAAGTCAACCGAATATTGACTTATGATTTAGAAGGCTCGGAATAGATTTTTGATGATTCGACTAGTTTCGGGGGATGATTTATAACTTGGAGCGCAATCAGAATTGAATTTGGAGGTCCGGTGTAGAATTAGGCTTGAATTGGTTAACGTTAGATTTTGGAGAATTCCGGATGGTAGATGAGATTTTGATCCGAGTGTCGGAATGAAATTTCGAGAGTTGTAGTAGCTCCGTTAGGTGACTTTGGATATGCAAGCAAAGTTTCAGATCATTCGGAGGTGTTTAGGTCGGGTTTTAGATCAAATGCAAGTTTCGAAAGGTTTAGTTTAACTTAGGCTTGAATCAGTGGTAATTCGATGATTTTGATGTTTATGATAGTGTTTTGATGTAAGATCAAGTTTGAATGAAGTAATAGAACATATATGTGCATTTGGTTGAGGTCCCGAGGACCTCAGGGTGAATTCGGATGGCTAATGAGGAATTTTGCGCATGTTTAGTGCAGTAGAAAATTGTAGAGAAAATTTACTCTATGCGATCGCATAGGTGCGTCTGCGATCGCATAGAGGATTCTGAGGGGGGTGGAGATTTTGCTCTATGCGATCTCGTAAAGGGGTGTGCGATCGCATAGGTAGAGGAACTTGTTCAGTGCGGTCGCGAGGGAGAGTGATGCGATCGCGTAGTAGGAAGAGGCAGAGCTATGCTATCGCATAGTCAGTTATTGGATCGCGTAAGAGGACTTTTCAGGCCGGATTTTTTGTCTATGTGATCGCAATGGGGTTGATGCGATCACATAGAAGGGGTCACCGGGACAGAACAATTAACAGTTAATTTCAGTCGCGACCCACATATTATTTCCTTCATTTTTACTCCGCCGAGAGAGCTTTTTGAGCGATTTGAATAGGGTATTCAATGGGTATCGCTTGGAGGTAAGTCTCTTGGTTAGAAAACATCATTTTATGGAAGAATCAACACTCAAATTCATGAAATTGGGTAGAAATTATGAAGAACTAAGGCTTTGTTCTTGAAAATGAATTTTTAGGGTTTGAAAGGTCATTTGAGCTCTATTTCCGATAAACTTTATATGCACGGACTCGTGGAGAGACGAGAAATCCATTGGTATTATTTACAGAATTTTTCGAGAAGTGGGCTCAGGGCTCGGGTTTTACCAACTTTGTGAATTTTAGTACTTTTCGAGTATTTTTTATTGGGTTATATTTCTTTGACCCATATTTATGTATTCATTGTGGTTTTGACTAGATTCGACGCGCGAGGAGGTTGATACGAAAGGAAAGGGCATTGCGAACCAGTCTATGCCCGGTTAGAGGTGAGTAGTTGGTGTATATGATGTCCTGAGGGTTTGAAACCCCGGCTTATCACATTATGACGCTATATATTGGCAATTGATACGCACCTTGTGTTGAATATCTGGGCTTATTGCCATGTTTGGGGCATTGTGCCGATCTGTAGCATCCTCAGAGGATGATTATCATTGTGATAGAATGTTTTGTATAATCATTGATCTCAGTCCTATGTTTAATCACTGTTATGAAATGTTATGTCACTTTTCCTGAAATTAAACAACTAAAGTATATTCTTATTAATTAATTGGAAATTAGAAAAAATAAATTGAAACTATTATGTGACTCATATGCATATTGTGGACTGAGTATGGATTGGGCTGCACGACGCAGCGAATGTTATTATTATATTGCGCTTGGGCTGAAGGAGCCCCTCCGGAGTCTGTAATCACCCCAAGTGAGCGTCGTTGATATTAAATGGATCGGGCTACGCCCCATAGCAGTCATGTGCATTGCATTGCATTCAAGCATTATTATTTATTTGTGCTAGCTATTATTAGCTGTTGTTGTTGGTTTGTAGTAAGGTGTCGGACTGTTAGATATAGCTTTACTTTGTGACATTTCGTGGATTTCTTATCTTCAGACATTTTATATGCTTATTACTCACTAAGTACTTAGTACTCACCCCTAATCCCTGCATATTGTGTGCAAATCCAGGTATACCAGAGGTTTTGCTGAGCAGTCTTATTTCCAGAGTTATCAGAGTTGTTGAGGTAGCTGCTTAACGTTCGCAGGACCTGGCTAGTCCTCTTATTCCAGTTTTATTTATATATACATTTTTAGACTTGAGTATTTCGTTCAGATATTATTAACCAATTTTTCTTAGTGGCTCTAGACTCGTGACCCCAGCTCATGTGTTTCTAGCTATGCTGGATGACGAGCAACGTCGGTTGGAGAGATTCGGTAGCTCCAGCCTCCGGCATTCAGTGGTGTTGAGGGCGAGGAGGCCCAGGATTTTCTAGATAAGTTTCAATGTATGCTTCGTACTGTGGGTATTCTGGAGTCTAGTGGGGTAGCTTTTACTACCTTCATGTTCACAGGACCTGCATTTAATTGGTGTGAGGAGTTCGAGAGGCGTAGGCCTATTGGGGCAGCACCCCTCACTTGGCAGTAGTTCTCCACGGTATTCTTGGAGAAGTATGCACCCCAGTCTCATAGGGAGGAGTTGTGTCCTCAGTTCGAGTGGTTGAAGCATGGAGATATGACAGTGACTCAATATGGGGTTAGATTTACACAACTAGCTCGGCACGCTACGTGGATGATTCCGACAGATCGCGAGAGGATTAGGAGGTTTGTGGATGGCCTCAACTATCTGATCCGCATATTAATAACTAGAAAGAGGGCTACAGTAGTTACTTTTGAGGATGTGGTTGACGCGGCTCATCAGATTGAGATAGATCATCGTCGGGAGCACGAGGAGAGGGAGGCTAAGAGGCCTCGAGGTACATGGTGTTTTAGTAGTGCTCCGTCTAGGGGCCAGTTCCTGCTCGGTAGAGGTCGTTACTTCAGACCTCCTCAGTCAGGTCATTCAGAGTCCAGTGGGGCTTCGTCAGGTCGTGGTCAGCATGGTCATCAGGGTCGTCAGCAGAGTCAGCCTGCATTGAGTGACTTTCCAGCTCAGAGCTCTGCTCCTGCTTCATCAGCCCAGGGTCCATCTATAGCGAGGGGTTCCCATCAGTACCCTTCTCCAGCTCCAGGTTCTTGTTACAAGTGCGGTGAGTTGGGTCATATAAGGAGACAGTGTCTCCAGTTCCTTAGTAGAAAGTCTCAGTTGAGGGATCAACCCTCATCTTCGGCACCTATTTCTTTAGCACCCACTCAGTCAGCTAGAAGTGGAGGTCAGGTAGCCATAGGTCGCCCCAGGGGTGAGGATGGTACTAGCGGTGGTCCGGCTCGATTCTATGCTCTTCCAGATAGGAGAGACGCTAGTGCATCAGATGCATTCATCATAGGTATTATCTCAGTCTGCCACGGGGATGCTTCTGTCTTATTTGATCCCGAATCTACCTACTCTTGTGTATCTTCATACTTTTCTCATCATTTGGATACGAACCGTGGTTGTCTTTGCTTGCTCGTGCATGTATCTACCCCGGTAGGTGATACTGTTATTGTGGATCACGTATATCAATCCTGTCTTGTTACTATTGGGGGTCTAGAGACCCGAGTTGACTTGTTATTATTGGGCATAGTGGACTTCGACGTAATTTTGGGTATGGATTTGTTATTTCCGTACCATATTATTCTGGGTCGTCATGCCAAGACAGTTACGTTGTCTATTTCGAGTAATCCGAGGATCGAGTGGCGAGGCATGACTGATTATGTACCCAACAGAGTGATTTCCTTCCTAAAAGCCCAATGAATGGTTGGGAAGGGTTGTCTATCTTATCTGGCTTTCGTTAGAGATGTTGAAGCTGAGACTCTTAGTCTTGATTCGGTCCCCGTTGTGAGGAATCTCCCGGATGTGTTTCCAGCAGACCTGTCGAGCATGCCACCGGACAGGGACATTGATTTCGATATTGATCTAGTGACGGGCACTCATCCCATTTCTATCCCTCCCTGTCGTATGGCACCAGCGGAGTCAAACTAATTGGAGGAACAACTTGAGGAACTCCTAGATAAGGGGTTCATTTGCCCGAGTGTGTCACCTTGGGGTGCACCGATGTTATTTGTAAAGAAGAAGGATGGCACAATGAGAATGTGCATAGATTACAGACAAATAAACAAGGTGACAGCGAAGAACAAGTACCCTCTACCCCGTATTGAGGATTTGTTTGATCAGCTTCAGGGAGCAAGGGTATTCTCTAAGATTAACCTCCGATCGGGCTATCACCAGCTGAAGATTAGGGATTCAGACATTATAAAACAGCTTTCAGGATGAGATATGGGCACTACGAATTTCTGGTGATATCCTTCGGGCTAACTAATGCTCCAGCCGCATTCATGCACTTGATGAACAGTGTATTTCGGCCGTATCTGGATTCTTTTGTGATCGTGTTTATTTATGATATCCTGGTGTACTCGCGCAGCCAGGAAGAGCACGCGCAGCACCTGAGGGTGTTATTTGCAGAGATTAAGAGAGGAGAAGCTTTATGCAAAGTTTTCTAAGTGTGAGTTCTGGCTTAGTACTTTGACTTTTCTAGGACATGTGGTATTTAGCGATGGTATTCAGGTTGACCCAAAGAAGGTTGAGGCGGTGCAGAGTTGGCCCAGACCGTCCTTAGCTACTGAGATCCGGAGTTTCCTCGGTTTGGAAGGTTATTACCGCAGGTTCGTCCAGGGTTTTTTCATCTATTGCTTTGCCTTTGACGAAGTTGACATAGAAGAATACTCCATTTGTGTGGTCAAATGAATGCAAGGAGAGCTTCCAGAACCTCAAGTCGGCATTGACCATAGCTCCAGTACTAGTATTGCCATCAGCTTCAGGTTCTTATGTGGTGCATTGTGGCTTCGAGAGTTGAGATCGGTTGTGTATTAATGCATGAGGGTAGAGTTATTGGGTATGTTTCTCGTCAGTTAAAACCCCATGAGAAGAATTACCATGTTCATGACTTAGAGTTAGTTGCTATTGTTCATGCCTTGAAAATTTGGAGGCATTATCTATATGGCGTATCTTGTGAGGTATATACAGACCATCGCAGTCTTCAGCACTTGTTTAAGCAGAAGGATCTTAATTTGAGGTAGCGGAGATGGCTTGAATTACTCAAGGATTACGATATTACCATCTTGTATCATCCCGGGAAGGCCAATATAGTGGCTGATGCTTTAAGCCGGAAGATCATTAGTATGGGAAGTTTGGTATACATTCCAGCTGGGGAGAGGCCCCTTGCAGTTGATGTTTAGGATTTGGCCAACCAGATGGTGAGGTTAGATATTTTCAAGCACAGTCGGGTGATGGCTTGTGTGGTATCTCGGTCTTCCTTGTATGACTGCATTCGAGAGCGTTAGTACGATGACCCCCATTTGCTTGTCCTGAAGGACAGGGTCCAGCACGATGATTCCAGAGATGTGACCATCGGAGATGATGGTGTGTTGCGGATGTAAGGCCAGATTTGTGTGCCCAGTATGGGTGGGCTTCGGGAGTAGATATTAGAGGAGGCCCACAGCTCGCGATATTCGATTTATCCGGGTGCCGCGAAGATGTACCAGGATTTGAGACAGCATTCTGGTGGAGAAGGATGAAGAGCCTTGTGACATAACAAATGATAAGACCTTAGAGGAGGTCCAGGTACCTGAAAATAATAAGAATAAAGAGATCTCAATAAGTTATGTCTCTACGGCAAAAAGGTGGAACCGAAATAATATTATTGTCGACAACATTTTTTCCTATAATGTTGTTGTTGAAATAATGCAACAAGATAATGATCTTGAACCAAGATCTGGTGATGAATGTAGACAGAGAAATGATTGGCCAAAATGAAAAGACGCTTTCCAGGCAGAATTAATGTCTGAAAAACGTAAAGTATTCGGACGTATAGTCTGAACACCTGAAGGAATAAAGCCAATGGGATACAAATAGATTTTTGTGCAAAAACGAAATGATAAAAATGAAGTCGTTAGATATAAAGCACAACTTGTAACACATGGATTTTTGCAAATACCTGGAATTGATTATATACATATACAATAACTTTCAGGTATCTTATAAATTTGGCAGTCCATAAAAAACTTGATATGCGTTTAATGGATGTTGTCACAACCTATTTGTATGGCACATTAGATAACAAAATTTATATGAAAATCCTCGAAGGGCTTAAATTTCCTGAAACTAATAAAAAAATCCAAGAAACTTGTTTAATAAAGGTTCAAAAATTCTTATACGGATTGAAACAATGAGGGCGAATTTGGTATAATCGCCTGAGTGTGTATTTGCTGAAAGAAGGGTATACGAATGATTCAATTTGTCCTTGTGTATTTATAAGAAGAACTGGATTTGAATTTGTTATAATCGAGGTGTATATTGATGATCTAAATTCATTGGAACTCCTGGGGAACTTCCAAAAGCAGTAGATTGTTTGAAGAAAGAGTTTGAAATGAAAGATCTTGGAAAGACAAAATTTTGTCTTGGTCTACAAATTGAGCATATGAAAGATGAAATTTTTATCCACCAATCAACTTATACCGAAAAAATCATAAAGCATTCTTATATGTATAAAGTACATCCATTGAGTACCCCGAAGGTTATGAGATCACTTGATATAAATAAAGATCCATTCCGGCCTCATAAAAATAATGGAAAGCGTCTTGATGATAAAACTCTATATCTTAGTGCAATTGGGGCACTAATGTACCTTGCAAATAATACTCGACCAGATATAACTTCTGCGGTAAGTTTATTAGCAAGATTTAATTATGTTCCAACAACAAGACACTGGAATGGTGTTAAGCATATTTTTAGATACCTCCGACGGACTATTGATATTGGATTATTTTATTCCTATGAATCCGACTCACAGTTGATTGGTTATGCAGATGCAAGTTATTTGTCTGACCCATATAAAGCTCGATCTCAAACAGGCTATCTATTTACTTGTGGCGGTACAACTATTTTATGGATTTCAACAAAACAATCTTCAGTGGCTACATCTTACAACCATGTAGAGAGAATAGATATTCATGAAGCTAGTTGAGAATGTGTATGGTTGAGATTAGTGACTCAAAATATTCAACAATTGTGTGGTCTTTCTTAAAAAACGAAGATTTCAACGATATTGTATGAAGACAATGCTGCTTGCACAGCTCAACTTAGAGGAGGGTATATTAAAGGAGACAGAATAAAGCACATTTCACCAACAAAAAGAATTACACACGATCTTCAACAAAATAGTGAGATAAATGTTCAACAAATTCGTTCAAGTGACAATCTAGCAGATTTATTCACTAAGGCATTGACAACATCAATATTTGAGAAGCTGAGACATAAGATTGAAATGCATCAATCTCCGAAATATCAAATAAAGTTTTTGTCAGGGAAAGTATAATACGCGATATATTCTTTTTTTCTTAACCAAGGTTTTGTCCCAAGTGAATTTTTCTGGTAAGGTTTTTAATGAGGCGGTGCTCAATTTACAAGATATGTGTACTCTTTTTTCTTCACTAGACTTTTTCCCACTGGGTTTTCCTAGTAAGGTTTTAACGAGACACGTGTTATGAATATGTTAGAGTAGATGTCCATTGAATACTCTTAGACATCCCTATTCCATGAACTATTTGAGTTCTTGTACTTAGTTAATTCATCACTTAATATTTGTAATATTTAGGTGTATTCTTGTAACCTTTCATGCATCTTATATCCTATAAATAGGGTATTCTTTATCCTATGAAGATGACACAAGAAACACACTTAGAATAAAATAACTTCTACATTCTCCTCCTATACATCTTGTCTCTATTACTATATTGTTCTATTTTGCTCTCATTTCTTAACAAGTTATCAGCACTTTTGACACGGAAACATTTTAATACTTCCATTTGGTAATAAAATATCAATAGTTACCAAAGAAAATAACGAAGTATTAACAGGAATATCAAATAATGAAACAGAAATTACAGATAATAATTGTAATTAAGCTCGTTCCAGTGGCAAAATTGGTATATTTCTCTCTCTCTCTTTTTAAAAAAAGATTCATTTCAGGAAACGGAAGTTGTTTCAATATTTTACGTGCTATCTAGTTTGAGATTCAACTAAAATCAGCTATGAGTTTCAAGTAGTTGACCCAAAAATAATGATGGCAACAAATTAAGGAGAACGAAAATTTAATAGAACATTCCAAAAAATGCTAGTTATCAATCACACATAGATAAGTGTACTGAACCAACATTCCTCTACCAACCATAGATATCTTACAGTCACCATTTACACAGCACAGAATACGCAGTTACTCCCACCCCTCCCCGCCCGACCCCATAATGAAAAAAGAAAGAGACATTCAAAAAAAATTCTATTAAGAAAATTAAGAAAACACAGGCCGATGTGCCTGTTTTGATCTGTTAGTCTATATTTGTATGAATTTGGTCCCAACTGTGTGCTGTTGATATGCTAGTTTGTGCAATTGAAGCCACGGCAAACTGAAAGCCAGATTATAAGAACCAACATTAGGATGATGGCTAGCACAACTAACTTTATTTTCATATTCTGATACCACATTTTCCGCCGTATTTGAGTCCCCTTTTTCTTGAATTCTTGGGCCTGAAACCAAACACACAAGGTTTCAGACATCTTACAGATGCTACTAACTATTAAAAGAGAAATCATCAAACAAACCTACCGAATCACGCAGATCTTCAGCCTTGTCATTAAGTGTAGTCAAGTTTTGCCCTCTTTCAATGGCCTGACAGGTTTAAACAAGTCAAACGAATGGAAGTTTCAATAGCTTGATTGTTGCTTATTCCACACACAGATGTTTGTAAAAGCCTAAAGCAATTGCTGAAGCATAAAACCACATTATGTTGACACTTAATAACAAAAGCACATTGCATTAGATACACTTTATGCCTAAAGCCCAGAATAAGGCATGTCAACAACTCTCATTGATCAAGTTTGGATACAAGAAGCAGGACAATTACTATTAAAGGGAGCAGCCATCCCTGCTAGCCCGAAGTTGGAACTCCTAGTTTCCGTAGGTCTATTTTTTTAAATCTGATAATAAATACAGCGATTAAGAAGTCGTCCTCCAAACTAGGTGGAAATTCTATTTTTAGAACTTTATGTTCTAAAAAATATTACTTGTTACTGTTATTGGCACTATAAGCGGCCATCTTTATTCAAGTGAACATTAAAGCACTTCATGGTTGAATTGTTGTAATCCCAAGGAACACAAAGTGATGTCAGAGACAGACCATACCCACAAGAAAAATAACTTAATAGGACAAAATATTGATGCATCACATAATAGATTAGTGCCCTGGAGATGCTTTGTTTTTTTTTTTTCTTTCCATTTATGTCCCATTTGATTCGTCGTACAACCAAAATCAGAAAGGAAACACATGGTTATTGCCTCAGAAAACAACCATAACTCAATCACATTTCAAGACGCTTCTCCTCGATGGTACATTGAAACTTAAAGAGGGTGGCAAACAACAGGCTTTACCAAACATTAGATGCAGAGGCGGATGTAGTGTAGAGTCTACGGGTTCAATTGAACCCATAACTTTTGACGCGAAGTAAAAATTTATATGTAAAATTCATTAAAATTGTAAAAATAATAGATATGAACCCATATTAAAAATATGATAGGTTTGAACCCATAAAATTTAAATCATGGATCCGTTTCCGATTAGATGTATCTTAACTGAAAAGGTACAGTTTCGTAATTTTGACAGGGTTTCGGGATCCATTAAGGAACAAAGGATGCTATGATTCCCTGATACTAAATCTAAAATGATCACACATTATTAACCTATTTAAAAAGGAAAAAAAAAAGGAACAACGATCTAGTCAAAAAGGATGTCATTGCATCTGAACAAAGATCTGTTAGTCAAAAAGGAAGCGTTAATGTTAATGCATATAAAAATAGGGGATAAGATAAATTCCATAATTTAGATAAACTATATATGATTGACAAGGAAAAAGTACCTAACTGGGTGAAGTTTATAAATTTTAAGCCCAAACCAAGATGCAAACTCAATTCTCTGAAAGCAAAATGCTACCTATTTCTTCATAAAACCAATTTTTCTTTTATCTCTAGAACTTTGAAATTGATTTGTCACCGGCCTATGGTGTCCATCAATGGTTTTCAGAAGGGACAGATTAGTATTTGGAGATTTAAAACATTACAGTCAGGTACCCAGTAAGGTCTAAGGATATGTTTTCTAATCAGATATCAGGCCCACATATATTCATCCATAAACACTAGCACAGTTTTTGGCGAGATTAAAGAAGCTGCATTTTTAACTACAGATATGCTACAAGACGATCATTTAGTTGCACGAGAAAAAAATTACTACTTTTCGTCAGGATATTAGTCAATCCATCCTAGTCAAAATCCAAAGTGGATGCAAGAGGACAATATACACGCGATGAAGAAACAAATGAACCATATTGCAGCAGATAATATCATATACAACATGGGATCTTTTTCCAGTTTATTTGGCATACCTTTTCTATATTCTCCAACATAATACTTTTGACTTCAGACACCTGGGCGTTAACTTTTAATAGTTTCTCAATCTCATCGGCATGGTCAATTATATACTGCATGTGCTCTTTCATGACAGGTCTGCAAAGGTTGACATATTTTACCCGTTAAACTTCTGTTTGTAATAGAATACAACTGCAGTATAATATGACAATACTTCAGCAACATACCCGAACTCTTTATTAAGACTTTTAGCCACAGCGGTATCTGCTTTACCACCACCATATCTTTTCTTAAAATCGGCTCTCACACGTTCCAAAAATGCAATAGAAATTTGCTTCCCCACAGATTCTTTGGCAACAACACAATAAGCTGCAAAGGTTAACATGCATTAAATCAGACTTGTATAAGGTTCAGCTACTGCATCAACCTCTAGTATAAGGCAATTGGAGTCACTTAGTGGAAGGGGGTCAATGAAGCAGCAAAAAAGTGATTAACATCATTTTCCAAGCAGGTATCAAGCAAAGCAAGCTCGAGCAGATTTTCTAGGAAAAACCACAGCATATAGCTTTTTGACTCAAGACACAAGACCATATAGCTAATGATATCATTTTACAACTTAAGTGGTAAAGGCTCTGTGAAATCATTAGCGGAGACACCTTCTCCAAATTAAAAAAAAAAAGCATTAGCCGAGACATTTCAGCAGCCTAAAGATTCTTTGAGATCAATCTTGGCTTCTTTAACTTTTTTCCTTTATAGATAGAAGAGCAGGCAGGGGCTGCAGTCTAAACAAGAGGTACATATATAGCATGAACTAGTATGATCATCATTCATCCATTCTACTCTATCTAAACTACAATATGACCCGAGGTAAGCAGAAATTATACTCTAAGTCCATTAGCTCCTTTCCATTCATTCAGCTCTTCAACCTACAGCATACTAAATCGTGACCCGTAGTGCTGTGTGTAGGACGTCCATTGAGATTAGAAAGCCAAGTTGTACCTTAATCATGTTACAGCTACAACTATAGAATGAGTTCACAATTCTACATCCCGTCATTGGTCATTTGTAAATGATAAGTAGCAAACTACACTTCATTAGGATGAAGTACGTATCATCATTGATTCTGTAAACAACTCCTCTTTTCTAGTATTTCGTTAGAATCTGGATTTCTTTTGCTAAGCATAGATAATTTTGACTATTCAATAAACCATTAGAATCTATTGTTGTTCTTTGATAAGTATAGAGAATATTGACTATTCAACAAACAGAGGGGCACAACATCCGCCAAAGTTGTTGTCTCACTTCCCATCAGTTAATTGCCAAACATGACATCTGTTGATAAACGAATCTCACTGATTCCACATAGACATTTCACATCCTATATCTACTGCATTCACCTCATAATACTAACTTTCAAGTATTAAACCAAATTCTCAGCTTTATATTTACAGAAATATCTCTCATTAAGTGACAGAATATTCAAACTTCGAAACACAGCCTATGAAGGTAAATGTCTTAGGAAGTATGGCAGAGAAATGTCTATGAATTAAAACCCCAACCCTGACTAATCAGAGTAAGCTATATGTAACCCTTGTATTCTTTCCTCTCTTATAATTTGGCTATTTTTACATTACCCCTTTAGTTATATGTGCTTGCGACTACAATGTATTAAGCATTTCAAAATCTTGCTAAACTTATCATTGTTGAGCTTCTTCTCAATGTTCAATTTTGTCCCTCAAAAGCCAAAGATCCAATTAGCTGAAGCACAATACTCACATTTCTTCCAATCAATCTTTCAACATAAATAATAAAAAAAGACGTGCACTCTAACCTCTGAATCCAATAAAGGATCCAGTTTTTCACAAGACCCATAATACCCTTTCTTGCCAGCAACACTGTAATTTTTTTTTAAAAAAAATCCTAAAACTCTACCGACAAAATCCAATAAAGACTCCATTTTTACACTCTACCACTCAAGATCCAGCAACACCCATTTCAATTCCAACTAAAAAAAGTGTAAAAGATACTAAAAATAATACAAACAGGAGAGGCTAAAACTGAAAGATAAAAGGAAAATTTACCATAACCATCTTCAACAAGGAAGTTAAAAGTATGATGATCACAATTATAAGTAAACTTATTGTTTGAAGAAGGCAATTTCTGTAAACACTGAGCTGCAATCGCCGGAAAATTTCCAGTAAACTCTGTGTACTCAGCTAGTACCATTGTCCCACGCGCTACAAAGCTGTATATGAAAGATTCTTGAACCATTTTGTTGAAGTCAGTAACTCAGTGAGTTAAAGACCGAGTTAGAAAGCAGATTCACGGCGGAGAACGGGCGAGTTTCGCGGCGGAGTGTTGTCGGAAAGTTGTCCGGAGCTTTAGCTTAGTTCTCAGTTGTAAAGCTTTTAAGCGTAGTCCTAATATGGTTATTAATAATGGAATTTTTTTGCTTTGTGAGTAAGTTATTTTCCTTTTAGAAATAAATATAAGGAAAATTTAAAGGAGAGGGCGAACGGCGACGTTGTAGTTTGAATAGATCAAGTAAATGGACATTTTTCTTTGGTTTTAATTAGTTTTTCAAAGATGAGGAACGAGTAAAATAATTTTCGAAGAATTATTATTCAAAGAAATCTAGAACTATAGTTGGTCTTGAGGGAAAGAAGAAAGGCATATTACATTTGGGGAGACAAAGATTGACTTCGGCGGCTTGAATTGGTATCTATTGATGTACCAACTACTTTATGAACAAATCGAGATAATTAATGATTTAAGTACAGTTTTCGCTTTATTGCTTTTTAGTATTTAACACAGGAAATAGGGAAGACAGTAGAGCTGTTAAAATTGGGCATTTATATATCACATTTTAACTTGTATTCTTTTTAGGCGAAATACATAAACGGCCCTTTCAAGTTGTCCACAACGGTCATTTAAACCCCTTCACTTTTCAATTGACCAGCTAGACACTTTTACTTGCCAGAAGTATATCTTTTTAACACCTTCATTCGACAGATCACATGCGTGAAATACAATCGCCGGTTACGTGGCAAATAAATCACTAAGAAATTAACATGTGTAACTTTAAAATTAAAAATTACAATCATTAATTAAAAGAAAGGAATTCATTAAGTAAATAATAAAAATAAAAAACAAACCCCAAAACCACCGCCCTACCCAAACCAAACCATCGTCTCTCCAAACCACCGCCCTTTCCCATTCCTTCTCCACCAGTTTCTTTGACACACATTCCCTCATTATTTTAGCCAATTTCAGAACTTAAATACTATAACTGTTCCACAAGTGAAGAACAGAGAATAATCAAGTGAAGAACCCTCCAAGGGTCATTGATGAATCTAGACGGAAAAACTTATCTCCAGCGACCTTCCTCTGTTTGTCTCATTTTGTCACGTCCGAGAGAACTCTTGGACTTATCAATTTATTTAATTGTTTGTGGGGAGTTGAAGTGAAGATGTCTCCGATTGGACTCTGTCGTTGCCATTTTCTTCGGGCAAATTTAAAAGAATTGGCTCCATTGAAATCTTCAGTCTTTCTCTCTTTATCATCTTCTTGATGCTGAATTTGGTTTATGTCACTGCTTCTATTTTTTTGTGTAAATTTCTCCTTAAACAATTTTCTAGTCGATTCAAGTAATTGATTCTTGTTTGGTTGATGATTGGCTTTAATCCGATGAAATTCTACTGAGATTTCATTTATGAATTATGAGTTTAACAATTTTTTGGTTGATGATTGGCTTTAATCTGATGAAATTTTTTATTTGCTTATGTGGGTTTGACAATCACGGTGGTGGCAAGGCGGCGATAATGGCGATGATTCTGTAATGGTTGGAAGAAGATGTTAGAGTTTTGGGGCCCACTTCAAATTAATTTAAAAAAAAAAAAAGAAGAGAAAACATAATTTGGTATGTAACGCGCATTTCAGACTGTGTGTCACACGTGAGATGCGCTGACTAGGCCGGGTATTTACTTGATATATTTAATAACTACTTGAAGTGTTAAAATAGTAAAAGGGCATGTTGAGGTGTTCAAATGACCGTTGTGGACAACTTGAAGGGGCCATTTATGTATTTCGCCTTCATTTTACAAAAAAAATTACAAACGTACTCGTTTTTCGCATAACTTCAGAATATGGTACTGAAGTAGCAAAGGCAATCACGTAAAACTTCAGTATTCTAGTAGTCGGGCTTGAAGTTGAGCTCTAGAACTGAAGTTTTTATATTATAATTGGGAAACTTTAGCTCTAGAGATGAAGATTTTGTATTGTAACTGGAAAACTTAAGCACTAGAACTCAAGTTTTTGTGTTGTAACTGGGAAAATATTGTAACTGAAAAACTTAAGCACTAGAGCTCTAGTTTTTGTATTGTAATTGGGAAACTTCAGCTCTAGAGCTAAGTTTTCATAAAAGAGATCATTTTTTCCTCTTGAATGTATGTTTTCACTGTAGCTATTGTATCCTTTGCTTCAACCATTACGACAAGCATGACCTTCTTTAGTTCTATGATAATTGTAAACGTTTTCGAATTTCTCTTTACATTTTTTAGCACTTCTATGATAACCAAGGTCAGCCAATTTCCTGCACATAACAATAAAAATAATTGGAGCAAAATAAAGATACAAATCTAACTAATACCTCATCTTATCTTGTTTGTAGAGTATGCATTGTATTCTTAATAAAAACAACATCTCATACTTGTATTTACCACATAAAGATTAAAACTAGAAAAAAAAGATTAACTTTTGGACTAAAACTAATAACTGGAAAAAAAAAGGAGGAGAAGGAGGAAGAGGAGAAAGGAGCCGAAATTGATTAAAAAGGGTACAAGTTAAAAGTTTAAAAAAAAATGGATATAGGTTAAATGGAGGCGATCAAATGGGGCGCCCCGTGTAATTTTTACTGTTAAACAGCTCAGTCCAGACCAATCCAACCTAGTCCAAGCTTCATGGGCTTTTAACTTTATGGGTTAACTGGCCAGTCCAACCCAAACACTAAGAGGGCCGCGGACTGGGGCGAGATCCGCCCTTCAAATTTTTTTCGAAAAATGAATTCCGTTAAATTTTTAAATATTTCTTCGCGACTTAGAATCATATAAACAACTTTTGTTTGTTTATAGCGTATAAAAAGCTTGATATTTTATAGAGTATCTCGTAACTGAAATATAAATTATTTATATCTCTAGTGTTTCTTTCTAAAGTTACATGAATATTTTCTCAATACTTTTCTTTCGTTTTTTTCAAATTCAAATATTGCTTTAATAAGTTTATAGGCTCGGATAGGATTAACATCTTGCCGATTTCATCATTATATTTAAATTCCTAAAATTTGTTAGTGGTCTAATTTTTTTGTATGTACTTAAAATTATGTTTTTCTATACTGAAGAGCAGTTTAAATTTTAACAATATATTAAAGTAATCCAAATTGATCATTAGTCGCTCAAAATATTGACCACCTAAATTTTTTTGAGTTCGTTATTAATTGTGCAAAAGAAAAATTAATTTTATCATATTATATGTATGTCCAAAATCTAAATTTTAGTTGATATGGAAGGGTAATGAGCAATTTAGGATTAGGGAATGGAGATTATAGTTAATATTTTTTTGTTTGTACTTTTAAATAATTAATAATAGTTAGTTAATTTAAATTTAATTAATTTTGGCTCATGGACCGGTCCAATCCCAACCTCGATCAAGCCTCAAGGGCTAGCGGGCTGACTTGGGCCGGATTATAAACCTCAATTTTAAGTGAGTTTGAAATATTCTAGCCTAATCCTAAATAAATAGCGAGTTAGGTTGGACTGACCTCACGAGCCAAACGTGATGGCGGTAGAAGACAGAATAAGCTTGACGGGAAATAGTGCATTGCAATCGGATTTAACATAAATAAATTATTCTGGCTTATTGTTCGCTCGTTTATCATTTTATATAAAAGTAATTGATTGAGTACGAAAACTAATTTAATTCTTTTTTCCTTCGTTCCCTTGAGACTTGAGAGAACAATTTCGAAAACAAATTAATTAAGAAGAGAGGTAAAGTTCAATTGATTAAGAAGAGAAGAGCTTTATGGAGTTAAACTTTACCTCTCTTATAGATAAAAACAATAGTTTTCTAGCAATAAATTAATATTGGGTCCATTTAAATCATTTTCCATTTTATTCGTGATTATTGTCTTATATTTATATTTCTAAAAGTTCCTAATCATGTCAATGGTGTGCATAAAATAAAATAACACACAATCTTTACATGTCAAAGTTAGTAAATCATCATTAAAATAAGTATTGAATCTCTACAATCACGTGCCTACAATAAATTAAAAAGAAAAAAACAAATGAAAAGAAAAACAATTCAATTTTACGAATACAGATCAGAAAAGTTCAACTAATTAATACTAAGTAACTACTCCGTAGTTTCAAACTAATCGGGACATGCAATATAAAGTCACTTGATATCCATTCAATGCCTATTTTCGAATTATTCCAATATTAAACAATTATTTTAAAATAAAATACAGTACTTCACAATAAAACAATATTTGTAACTTGTAATATAACGTGAAGAAGAAAAGTCAGGGTGCTGTGAATTAGTCCTCTCTCTATCTGTTTTAGAATTATTAACAAAATATGGCTTAGTGGAAGTTAATTAGACAATTAAATTGTCAATATCAGTATATCACAACTCTTACTCACTTTATTTATTCAACTTCGCATGCCGTAAAAGAGTATTATTAGTTTCAAAAATTGGGGAGACGAGATGATGCAGCTGAAATGATTTTGATATCCACCACCCTACAAATTCCCTCTCAGTTTTTTCTTTTCTTTTTTGATGGTTTATTATAATTATTCTGAAGTTAGGTTTGCCCATGATATACAAAGTCACACATTTTGACCTTTTCATATTTTAGCACTTCAACTAAACAGAAAGATACAATCAGCGGATGTATACATATATTGCACCGTTATTCCTCTCAACATTATCATAAGTTATAATTGAAATAATCAGATGTCACGCTAAGACCAATAATTAACGATGATAAGTCGTATAATAGAAGAAAAATATACCAAAAAAAAGACGAAAATATTTAACTTAATTATGTCAATTGGCATACATCAACATGAAGAAGAGATGAGCAAACCCATTATATGAAAGAGAGTACAAATTATTAAGAGAACAACATCCCAAAGAGACACATTTAAGAGGCAAAATAATACTTGTCTAACAAACCTTCCATCTAAACAAGATTCCCAAATTCTTTATGATTACATTGTAGATGTAGCTAAATGAGAATAAATGATACTCGTTTTATACAAATCTAATACATTTTCCTCCAAGAAAAGGACTAGCTAAATATGAGAGATTTATAATTTACTTTTGCGAAAAGAAAAAAATCCAATTATGATATATATGTCATCATTATTTAGAGATAGGAAAATCAAATATTGTAATTAAATCAGGCAAATACCTAACATCATATACTAGCATGTTTAGTAAAAGCATTTTATTTCGACGACGATCTATGATATACTTTTTGAATATTTAGATTGTTAATTATTGTAACTTATAATATTTTTATGTAACTTTACATATATAAATTTTATTTTAAAATTTTAAATTTTTTTATGTTCAAATACACATCGAAGATTAGGTAATTTCACCATCGTATTCTAAATTATACAAAATAAGGTGGAAAAGGAGGGAGCATTACTTTTTTTTCTTTTAAGGCTTTTAAGGTGTCACGACCCCAATCCCGGTCGTGATGGCGCCCAACACAACTGCTAGGCAAGCCCGACCATTTACACTCTCATCCCGAGCATGAAGCTCAAATCAATTACCTAAACATTTATGTCAACAATAAAGCATAATTGTATAACCACCCCAGAGATTTAGGGTCACGAGTCTGGAGCCTCTAAACAAGATCGGATAACAACATCTAGACCAAATACTAAAGTCCGAATAATTTATATACAAAAGAAAAATAGAATAAGAAGAGAAGCCAGGTTCTGCGAACTCCAGCAGCTACCTCAGCAACTCGGATAGATACTGATAAAAGCTGGAGTGCTCGTTTATCCCTCCTGTGTACCTGAATCTGCACACAAAGGTGCAGGGAGTAGGGGTGAGTACTAAGTACTCAGTGAGTAATAAATATATAAAAGCAGCTGAAAGTAGGAAATCCACAAAATACCACAATATGAAGCTACACTACAGTTCGAATCTCCTACGAACTAGCATCAACAGTACAATACAGCTACCACAGAGTAATTCAACAAATAAAAATGCAATGCAATGCACATAACCGCTACGGCGTGTAGCCGATCCATTTAACGTCGACGGCGCTCACTGGGGGTGTGTACAGACTCCGGAGGGGCTCCTACAGCCCAAGCGCAATACTGCTGCGGCGTGCAGCCCGATCCTCATATCAACTACTGCGGCGTGCAGCCCGATCCCATACTCAAACCACTGCGGCGTGCATCCCGATCCATCCTCAGTCCACATAAATCAGATAAGTCACAAAAATAGTTCATTTTTCTTAATTCCAGTTCCCAGTTCATAATTTATGAAAAGTACTTTAACTTTTATTTAATTTGCAAAAACCGGTGACTTAACATTTCAATAGTGTGATTTCAAATTCCAGGACTGAGATCAATGATTAAGCAAGTATAGCTATCACATAAATACTATCCCCTAGGGATACTACAGGTCGGCACAAGGCCCCAAACAAGGCTTACAACCCACAAATATGTCAAACACAGCGTATTTCCAACACTAATAGCATATTTTCCGTATCCGGGATGGACCAAGTCTCAATCCCCAGTCATAATCAGTCCCGCACCTGCCACGGGGTGCGAGCCACGCCTTACTAGCGTCACAATGTGCTAAGCCGGGGTTTCGAACCCTCAGGCTACCATATACACAAACTACTCACCTCTAGCCGGCCGTAGACTCGTCCGCGATACCTTTTCCCTTCAAATTTACCGCCTCATGCATAGTATCTAGTCAAACACAACAATTATATCAAATACGGGTCAAATAAACATAACCCAATTCAATTTATACGAAATACGCAATAATACACCAAGTTGGTAAAACCCGGACCCCGGGCCCGCTTCTTGAAAAATTCCGAAATTCATACCAACAGATTCCTCGTCTCGCCACGAGTCCGTGCATATAAAATTTATCGAAATCGGAGTTCGAATGGCCTTTCAAAACCCAAAAATTCGTTTTCATGATTTAGGCCCTAGTTCTTCACAAATTCTACCAATTTCAGGAATTTTGGTATTTATTCTAGCATAAAATCATGTTTTTGTGTCAAGAAACTTACCTCCAGCGATTACCCATTGATTTCTCTCTTAAAAATCACCTTAGAAGTTTCTTCCCGATCCAAAATTGGAAGAAAACTCGATCTGCTCGTTCTAGGTATACTTTTCACGCGTTTAGCTGCTCCCAATGGATTCCTTGTGAAATTCTAATGAATTTAGGCTTTTGAATCACTCAATTTGACCTTATAATGAAGGAGATATGTAGGTTTTAAGATTTGCAAATAGTGCAGGTTTTTAATACGCCGTCAGGGGCAGTTTCATCATTAACCTGAAAATCTGGGCAACCTTAGTAAAATAGCCATAAAATCCTCATACGATGTCCAAATTCGATGATTTTTTTTGCTACGGGTCCGTAATTACGATACGGATCTAATTCTTCATTCAAAGCAGTAATATGAGCTCATTTGTTCAATATAATATCATTTATGCTTGAAAAAACGATGTCGAAGCATAAGAAAAACGAGCATAACGCAACCCAAACCTATCTGAAACTCATCCGAGCTCCTCGGGACAGTATACGAACATACTAATATGCCACATATGATCATGTAAACTTAGTTTCACTCTCAAAACACCAAAACTAATATCAAAACACCAAATTTACATCGGATTCAAGCCTAAGTTCTTCCAAAACTTCCGAAACTTGCATTTGATCTAAAACTCGACCTAAACACCTCCGAATGATCTAAAATTTTGCACGCATATCCCAAATCACCTAACGGAGCTACTGCAACTATCAGAATTCCATTCCGACTCCCGGATCAAAATCTCACTTACCGTTCGGATTTCATCAAAATTCGACCTTAGCCAGTTCAAGCCTAAAACTTCACCGGACCGCCGAATTCGATTCCGATTGCTCTCCTAAGCCATAAATGATCCTCCAAAACTAGTCAAATCATCAGAATTCAATTCCGAGCTGCCAAAGTCATCGGTCAACATTCGGTTGACTTTTCCAACCTATTCTTCTCAAAAAGGGATTTATGGCCTTATTTCTATCTAAATTCCCTCCGATTTGCTTCTAAATTTCCAAACACATATAAGTTAGAATATTGAAGTATTAAATCGAGAAAATGGGGTGATAACTCCCGTAACGACGGGTTGGGTCGTTACATTCTCCCCAACTTAAACAAACGCTCGTCCTCGAGCGTACCTAGAGTTGTACTAGAAGCGACCCAATAGCTGTATGACCTTACCAAGCATATATGCGGGGTGGTACCACGTCACCCTATCCATCATAAGTCTGATAACACAATATAGCTGAACTTTCATAGTCCATCTGAAACATAGACCACATTGCACCTCCAAAATCATATACCAAATCTGAATCCCACGTCTATATTCAGAATACACTCGAACCAATTGTAATAGCCCATACTCGCCACTCCGGGTGAGATCTTATGGTGTACCAAACAACTCAATCACTCAAGATGATGCCCTCTAATCACAACAATTTCCCACGATAACCAAATATTACCGAAAAACCTTTCTCGTTAGCTAAAGTCTTATTCCAACACCTTCATGTATGTTGCCCAAGGCAACCGAACACACGATATATCGAATCCATCTCTCAGGTCATTCATTCATGAATCCATTTCCCTTTTTGACTGACATTACAATATATTTCGGAGCCAAACCTCGATGTATTCCTTCCTAACCAGCTGAAATCATATATGCCCGCACTCACTAATGGCTCCAACGATCATTCCGATTATGACACACCGCACTGGTGATATGACACCTCAACACCGGCCTAAGCCATAATGAGCACAACACAGGCTCCAATAAGAACGCTTGAACATACTCAAATCATGACAACTACCTCAAACAAGGAGCTGTAATTCAAATTCCTCAATACCGTCACAACACATAACTGAGATCTTGTCTCACATCATAGAATTAGAGTACTTGAATCCTCCTCGAAAGGTCATAACTTCACGTAGCCTTGCCACGGCTCATGATTCCATCCAAATACTATTACTCCTGAAGCACCTCAAGTCACCATGCTCAAAATAGTCAGCCACGCACAGATTTAGGTCTGAACTCAAGCAATCAATCTCACCCACGGTGAAACAATTAATATACGCCATCAAATCTTGTAAGGACATAACCGATGCACCAGTCGCCGAGCGACACCTAACACTGACTTTCCTCAGAGACTAGGAAGTATAGTACGCAAGGTAACCTATGGAAAAAAAACTATGCTCCATATTACACGGTTGCGGCGTGCAACTTGCTCAAAATGGCATACCCGTGGTGGCGTGCCACCCGATCCAGATACCATACCTGTGGCGGCGTTCCACCCGATCCAAATAACCCGTGGCGGCATGCCACCCGATCCACGCAAAACTCTCGCAAAAAAAAATGCACACCGAGTCAGATTTCTCATTACAACAAACATATATAGCCTCAAGCTCGGCCGCAAGATATGCATCCGACAAAGTCTCCCCAATACCGAAACTGGATCAATAGTAGAAACCTTTGCACTGATATCCGCCACGAAGGCCCCACTGATAAAGCAATACCTACCCGCCGTCCGCTGGTCCTGGGTACAACTACCCTGTTGGAGCATACTCCTGATGCACTCTGTTAAGCAATTTGTGCCATTTCCGACATAGTCCATATCACATTAGTCTATACGACCTGACTTATGACAACCAGTCCGAAATAGAGTATCATAACCCCAAATTCATCATATCAAACTAAGAGAGAGCCACTAGGGCTTCCAATTTCCAATAATCGCTAAACGATGTCGATACCCCGATATACAACCAGTGCATAGGCGGATTACGAGAACTTCTAGTCTCCATTACCTATATAACACATGATTCACTATGCCCCATATTCCACTGTACGAATACTTAACACACATCAATCATCCATTCATACCACGAAAGTCATTCAAAAATTTCCCTATGCCATCAACAACTCAATCATCACAGTCGATCCAACAAGAGAATACCACCATACCACTAGGTATTATCAGTTTACATTACCTTGTCCTTTTTGACCACATATCCCGCAAACCACTAGAATAGCAGTACCATTGATCGATTCTTAAATCACCTGCAGCTACCCGTACTACCCAATAATTTTTAATGACTTCCCATATATTATGAACTGATCTCAAGACGTTGAACATGCCATTATCAACTTCCCATAACACATCGCATATACCATACCACACTAAGATAACATGGAAAATTTCCATCCCTCTCCTACGCCGCATACATCGACGCACTCAACTAGTCAAGGACCTTCATGATCCCATATAGAAGAAAAGTCATTACATTCCATGTTTCGCATACCGACCGAAATATACTCCCTTTCAAACCACGATAGAACACATCACATACTCTTTCTCCTAATTTATTGCACAAGATGAACTGTCAGGACTGAGTCCCTTTTACCCAAACCCATGTCACGACCCGGATTTCCCACCATCGGGGTCATGATGGCGCCTACTAAATAGAAGCTAGGCAAGCCAAATATTAATTACATCTCCATTAATAACCAATTTCTTATTAACAATATAAAATTTACAGCGGAACAATCAAAATTAGCGGAAGACTTAGTCAGATATGATAAAGAAAAATCCAAATCTGATACACTACCCAAGACTGGTGTCACAATACTCACGAACTTCTAAGAATAATACACATAATTGTTTGAAAGAAAGTACAAGTTGTTTATCTCGATTACATGAGATAACAGAATGAAAAGCATAGATAGGAGAGACAACGGGTCCTGCGGACGCCTGCAAGGCTACCTCGTAGTCTCAGTAGTCGGAAAATCCACAAGTCGCTACTGCCGCTGCTGCTGTCCGTAACCTGTATCTGCGCAAAAGAGCGCAGAGTGTAGTATCAGCACAACCGACCCCATGTGCTGGTAAGTGCCTGGCCTATCCCAGCGAACTAGTGACAAGGCTAAGGCCAGTCACCCACCTAAACCTGTACAGTTGCAATATAGATATATATATACAATGCATTTATAAAGAAATACTCTGCTCTGAAATAATATTCAATAACTCAAGATATCCAAAATAATCTTACTTACATGTCTCAATTTCCTCTTTCATTTCATGTCTCGTGGTAGGCGTACCACCCGCTCCCAACTATCACAGTAATTATCTCTTGTGGTAGGCGTACCACCCGCTCCCAATTATCAATAATTATATCTCTTGTGGTAGGCGTACCACCCGCTCCCAAATATATCAATAATCATATCTTGTGGTAGGCGTACCACCCGCTCCCAAATATATCAATAATCATATCTTGTGGTAGGCGTACCACCCGCTCCCAAATATATATCAATAGGCTACCGGCAACTATGGCCAATGCCAAGATTTAAGTCACTTTGTGGTCGGCGTACCACACGATCCCAATTTATGAAATATATATATATTACCGGCAATTAGCCAATAATCTCTATATCAACAATATTTATAATTACCGGTTTTAAACCAATAATTCACAATAATTTCAACAATTTACCTTCATTACCGGTATAACACCAATAACTCTTATTCAACAATTTATTCATAACTAAATTCATATTCCTATAAACTAGAATAGAACAAACACTTACCTCGAAAGTTTACGAATGATTTAATCCGTAGCAATGCCCTTTCCTTTCGAATTTGACTCCAATCCAATCGTATCTATACACAATTGATTTAATATCAACAATTCTACTCAACAAACTAATTCTTAAGACCAAATACCACTTTTACAACATTCTGCCATGAATAGTGAATTTCAACCCCGGGCCCACATGGTCGGAACTCGGGGTTAGGACCAAAATCCGGTTACCCATTCCCCCACGAGTTCATATATATGATTTGTTTCAAAATCGGACCTCAATTCGAGGTCCAATTCCCAATTTATGAAAAACCCTATTTTCTAACAAAAACAAGAATTCTACCATGAAAATCATTGATTTCTTATGAAAAACATGTTTAATGATGTTAGGAATTGAAAGAATTAAGTAAAAAGTGACTTACAATCGTTTTGATGAAGAAGAAATCCTTGAAGAATCGCAAATGGGTGTTTTGTTTTTGTAAAATGTGAAGAAATGACTGAAATTCGCGTTTTTCAGGTCTCTGTGTTCGCATTTGCGAACATGGGTTCGCAATTGCGAACCCCGACCATTTTCTGGAGTTTGAAAAATAAGCTAAGGGTGGGAAGTTTGCATTTGCGAACTTTTCTTCGCATTTGCGAAGCCAAGGCAAAACTGGGAAGTTCGCATTTGCGAACTATTGTTCGCAATTGCGAACAAGGGCTAAATATGGGGAGGTTCGCATTTGCGAACTATTGTTCGCATTTGTGAACCCAGGCAGAATAGTGTCTAGTTCGCATTTGCGAACTATAGTTCGCATTTGCGAACACAGGCACAATAGGGGGAGTTCGCATTTGCGAACTATTGTTCGCATTTGCGAACTCTGCAGAATAGTGGGGAGTTCGCATTTGCGAACTATTGTTCGCATTTGCGAACTCTGCAGACCAATTGCAGACAACAACTTCTAACATGAAAAATTGATCTCGTGGCCTATCCAAAGTTCACCCGAGCCCTCGGGGCTCCAAACCAAATATGCACATAACCTCAAAAACACATTATGAACTTGTTCGTGCGATCACATCGCCAATATCACCTCGTTTTCATCAAATCAAGCCTCAAATGCATGATTTTCATACCTTTAGTTTTCAAAACTTTCAAACTTGGGACTCAAGGTCCAAAACAACTCAAACGACATCCAAATGTCACCAAACTTTACGGAAATCACATATATAATATTTAAGACTTGTACTGGGCGTCGGAACCAAAATACGAGCCCGATACCAAGGTCAATTAATTTATTTCCTTTAATAATTACATCAAAAACAATTTCACATAAAAATTCATAACTTGGGCTCTAGGCCTCGGAATTCGACTCCGGACGCATGTCCAAGTCCCATATTTTCCTACGGACCTCTCGGGACCATCCAATCTCGGGTCCGGATCCGTTTACCAAAAATGTTGACCGAAGTCAACCATATCAATATTAATATCATTTTTATCCAAATTTCTCATAGAATTCATATTTTCTATCACAAAATCTTTCCGGCTACATGCTCGGATCGTGCACGTAAATCGAGGCAACATAGAATGAGGTTTTCAAGGCCTCGGAAGCTCGAAATGATTAATTAAATAAGTGATGACCCCTTTGGGTCGTCACAATCTCCACCTCTAAAACAACCGTTCGTCCTCGAACGGACAAAAGAAAGAAGTACCGAGTCAGGAAACAAGTGTGGGTAACGGCTCCGCATATCAGACTCGGACTCCCAGGTCGATGCCTCAGGAGGCTGACCTCTCCACTGAACACGCACAGAAGGATAACTCTTCGACCTCAACTGTCGAACCTGCCGGTCTAGAATGGCCACCGGCTCCTCCTCGTAAGATAGATCATTGTCCAATTGGACGGTACTGAAGTCTAACACATGTGTGGGATCGTCGTGGTATCTCCGAAGCATAGATACATGAAAAACTGGATGCACGGCTGATAAGCTAGGCGGCAAAGCTAATCTGTAAGCCACCCCTCCCACTCTGTCTAAAATCTCAAATGGACCAATATACCTAGGGCTGAGCTTGCCCTTCTTTCCGAACCTCATCACGCCCTTCATAGGCGACACCCGCAGCAATACTCGTTCACCAACCATGAAATCTACATCTCGAACCTTGCGATCCGCATAAGTCTTTTGCCTGGACTGAGCTGAACGCAATCTCTCCTGAATAGTCTTGACCTTATCTAAGGCCTCCTGAACTAAGTCTGTACCCAACAATCGAGCCTCTCCCGGTTCAAACCATCCGACCGGTGATCGACATCGCCTACCATACAACGCCTCATACGGAGCCATCTGGATGCTAGATTGGTAACTGTTATTGTAGGCGAACTCTGCTAATGGTAGAAACTGATCCCACGAGCCTCCGAAATCAATGACGCATGCTCGAAGCATATTCTCTAGAATCTGAATAGTCCTCTAGGACTGACCATCCTTCTGAGGATGAAAATCTGTACTGAGCTGAACCTGGGTGCCTAACTCCTGCTGGATCGCTCTCCGGAACCGCGAGGTAAACTGTGTACCCCGATTAGAGATAATAGATACTGGCACCCCATGAAGACGAACAATCTCCCTAATGTAAATCTCCGCTAACCTCTCCGATGAGTAGGAGACGGATACTGGAATAAAGTGTGCTGACTTGGTCAGCCTATCAACAATGACCCAAATAGCATCAAATTTCCTTCTAGTCAAAGGAAGTCCAGTAACGAAATCCATAGTGATCCGCTCCCATTTCCACTCGGGAATTTCAATCCTCTAGAATACACCACCAGGTCTCTGGTGCTCATATTTCACCTGCTGACAATTTAGACACCGAGCGACATACGCAACGATATCTTTCTTCATTCCGCGCCACCAATAGTGCTGACGTAAGTCCTGGTACATCTTCGCGGCGCCTGGGTGAATAGAATACCGCGAACTGTGGGCCTCTACTAATATTAACTCTCGAATCCCTTCGACATTGGGCACACAAACTCGACCCTGCAATTTCAATATCCCATCATCATCTAGATTTACCTGTGTGGCACCTCCCCGCTGTACTGTATCTCTCAACTCACGCAAATGAGGATCATCAAATTGCCTCTCGCGGATATGCTCTAATAAAGAAGAACGAGCGACCGTGCAGGCTATCACTCTGCTAGGCTCAGAAATGTCTAATCTCACGAACCGATTGGCTAAGGCCTGGACATCTAGAGCTAATGGTCTCTGATTGACCGGAATATATGCAAGACTACCCATGTTGGCAGACTTTCTACTCAATGCATCGGCCACCACATTGGCCTTACCTGGGTGATATAAAATAGTAACATCATAGTCTTTTAGCAACTCTAGCCACCTTCTCGGCCTCATATTCAACTCTTTCTGCTTAAACAAATACTGAAGACTCTTATGATCGGTGTATACTTCACATGCTACACCATACAAATAATGCCTCCGGATCTTCAATGCGTGAATAATCGCCGCCAATTCTAGATCATGCACTGGATAGTTCTTCTCATGAATCTTCAACCGCCTCGAAGCATAGGCAATAACCTTGCCATCCTGCATTAACACTGCACCAAGCCCAATACGGGAAGCATCACAATAAACAGTATAAGGTCCCGTACCTGTGGGTAAAACCAATACCGGTGCTGTGGTCAAGGTTGTCTTGAGCTTTTGAAAGCTCGCCTCACATTCATCGGACCATTCAAATTGAACACCCTTCCGGGTCAATCTGGTCAGTGGGGTTGCAATAGACGAAAATCCTTCTACGAATCGGCGATAATAGCCCGCTAACCCCAAGAAACTCCGAATATCCGTGGCTGATGTCGGTCTAGGCCAGCTCTTGACTGCCTCAATTTTCTTCGGATCAACCTGAATACCTGCTGCCGTCACAATATGACCCAGGAATGCAACCGAACTTAGCCAAAATTCACACTTTGAAAATTTTGCATATAGCTGGCTATCTCTCAGAGTCTGTAAGGCCACTCTGAGATGTTGCGCATGCTCCTCCTGACTGCGGGAATATATTAATATGTCATCGATGAAGACTATTACAAACAAGTCTAAATAAGGCCGGAACACCCGATTCATTAATTCCATAAAAGCTGCTGGAGCATTTGTCAACCCAAAAGACATGACCGGAAATTCATAATGTCCATACCGAGTGCGGAACGCTGTCTTAGGGACATCAGATGCCCTAATCTTCAGCTGATGATAGCCAGATCTCAAATCTATCTTTGAAAATACCTTGGCACCCTGGAGCTGGTCGAATAAATCATCAATTCGTGGAAGTGGATATTTATTTTTGATAGTCACCTTGTTTAACTGTCGATAGTTAATGCACATTCTCATCGAACCATCTTTCTTCTTTACAAATAATACAGGTGCACCCCACGGCGAAACACTGGGCCTAATGAAACCCTTTTCAAGTAAATCCTGCAATTGTTCCTTCAATTCTTTTAACTCCGGCGGAGCCATACGGTATGGGGGAATGGAAATGGGCTGAGTGCCCTGGAGCCAAATCAATGCAAAAATCAATGTCCCTATCGGGCGGCATACCTGGCAAGTCTGAAGGAAATACTTCAGGAAATTCGCGAACCACAGGCACCGAGTCAATAGAAGGAACCTCAGCACTAGAATCACGGACATAGGCCAAATAAGCCAAGCATCCCTTTCCAACCATACGCCGAGCTTTAACATAAGAAATAACATTACGGCTAGTATGACCTGAAATTCCTTTCCACTCTATACGAGGCGAATTTGGCAGGGCTAAAGTCACAGTCTTGGCATGGCAATCTAGAATAGCATGATACGGAGATAGCCAGTCCATGCCTAGTATAATATCGAAGTCCACCATATTTAGGAGTAATAAATCAGCACGGGTCTCGAGACCCTCAATTACTATAATACATGACCGATGAACTCGATCAACCACGATGGAATCGCCTACTGGTGTAGACACATGAACAGGAACACTCAGTGGATCATTGGGCTGAACCAAATATGGTGCAAAATAGGAAGACACATACGAATATGTAGACCCAGGGTCAAATAATGCTGATGCCTTTCTATCACAAACCAAAATAATACCTGTAATGACGGCATCAGAAGACTCAGCCTCTGGTCTGGCGGGAAGTGCATAACATCGGGTCTGTGCCCCACCACCCTGAGCAGTATCTCTAGGACGATCAGCTGCTGGCTGGTCTCTACCTCTATCGGTCCGAGCTCCACCTCTATGACCTCTACCTCCACCTCTATGTCCTCTACCTCCGCCTCTAGCCGGCTGGGCAGGCTGTGAGGGAACTGGGGCCTGAATCATGGCACGAGAACCCTGCTGGTGAGATCTGTCAGAAGCTCGAGGGCAATACCTTACAATGTGCCTAAGATCACCGCACGTAAAACAAGCCCTCGGCTGCTGAAAATGGCGAAGTGGTGGTTGTAAACACGTGATTTTTGACCCTCCCCGAGATTTTTTATATTTTTAGCATAAAATATTTAGTTCAGGCATAATATAGCTATTTTAGCTAATTTTGACTCTTTTACTTTATTTTTACCTTAAAATGAAAAATAACAAAAATATAGTTTTATTAATGTTTCGTAGTCATTTTTAAACTTGAAAAAATATAAAAAATAGTTTTATTTTAATTACGAGTATTATAGTTATTTTGATTACCTAGGATTAATTAAATAACACCATTTTCGGTTCCGGGCGAAGAATAATATTCGGGTTCAAACTACCCGGTTTTATAATTTTCGGACCTAGCCCGTAATAAACCGAGTCCACTACACTGCAGGGGGACAACACATAATGGGGATGGGGAATAATAAGAAAAGGACAAGAAAAAAAAGACAAAAGAGACATGGGTCTTGAATTTAAAAAGGGAGATAAAGGGGATGGGGCTCACGTGAGGGATGGGGTGGATTTTTAAAAACAAAAAGAAGAGACATTCTTTGGTTGATAAAAAAGGGGCACGGCAGTGGGGATTTGGGGGAGAAGGGTCTGGACGAAAAAAGAAACGAAAAGAAAGAGAACAAAAAAGAAAGAGAACAAAACAGAAAGAAAACGAAACGGAAAGAAAAGAAACGAAACAGAAGAAAAAGAAGAGAGATTCTCTTCTGGAGAAAGAACAAAAAGCGGACAGAAGAAAAAGAAAAAAAAAAAGAAAAAGAAACAAAAACGGGCAGCAAGGATTTTTCAAAAGAAGGAGGGCACTTCTTCATTTTTCTTGTTTCTGTTGAGTTCGTCGTCATTCGTCGAGGTCCGGTACGTCGTTGGTTAGTCGCTGTCCTTGGTTCCAGTTTGGTTCGAGTTCCGTCCGGAGAGGTCGAGGTTTGAGATCGTCATAAAAGGTTCGTTTTCTCGTTGTGTACGTTGAAAAATATGCAGAAATAAAGGTGTTGTTCTTTTCCGATATTGTTCTTCTCGCTAATATTTTGGATCGTTTCGTATTTGATTTACTTTCGTATGGTTCAGACTATTTTTGTAAATATATGATTTTGTTGAACATGCAATGTCGAAGTTAGCTAATGAAAAATGACTAATCCTTCATATGCTCGCCAATTAGTTATGCTTCCATTGTTTATGTAATTGTTCACCATAGTCTTGAATTTGCTCACTTAGTTAGCTACTCGTATGTTTACTCGAATTGGTTATAGTTGAGCACGATGTTGTCACATTATGGAAATTGGTTCATTATTCTTTAACTGAACGACGTAATTAGATTAAAGGAATCGGGGGTGCATTTCATGTGACCCGACTCCAATTTTGAACAAGGTTAAATAAAGCGTGTCGTGAACCACGAAGTGCATTTCATGTAGTGTGGCTCGCAACATGTTTTAAATAATCTTGAATTAACTCTCAAATAAATATAGCGGAATGTAGTTTGCTTTTAAATTAGAATTAGAGTTATGCCTCGCCTAACAAAATTGTACAAATCGCGGGGCCCTCATAAATGTATATGTAAAATATTTAGATTTCGAGATGTGCCGTTTCTTAGCGAATTTCCGGCCTTCTCAAAAATGTAAATAAGTAATCGCTCTAGGCGCGTATTTTAATAATTTTACCTTCTTAAATACGGGCGTGCATTTCATGCGGCCCAAATCCAAATCCCAAAATGTTGAATAAGAATGTGTCGAGGATCCGGGTGCATTTCATGTGACGTGATTCGAAACATTTTTTTAGGCAACATTCTCTTTCGTAAATAATAATAATAATAAAAGCGGTAAGGGATATTAATTTGCATTAAGTATATAACTGTAAAAATCAGATAGATAAGCCAAACACGACAGTTGAGCGACCGTGCTAGAACCACGGAATTCGGGAGTGCCTAATACCTTCTCCCGGGTTAATAGAATTCCTTATCCGGATTTCTGGTTCGCGGACCGTTAAATAGAGTCATTCTTTTCCTCGACTCGGGATTTAACCGGTGACTTGGGACACCATAAATCTCCCAAGTGGCGACTCTGAAATAATTAAATAAATCCCATCTCGATTGTCCTTTAATTGGAAAAACTCTTCGCATCCTCGCCGGTGCGGTAAAAAAGAGGTGTGACAGCTCTGGCGACTCTGCTGGGGATATCTTTAGAATTCGAGCTCGGAATAACTGTTGTATTTGGCATATTTTATTATCCGATTCTTTTACATGTTGGCATCAATGTGCAAAATGTTGTTTTTACTGCTTTGATATTTTGTGAACTGTACATATAAATTGTGCCGGAACCAATCTCCTCTCCGAGTCTTCTAAATCATGAAGAAGGGTGCACTTCGTGTGACTTCTTTTCTGTATAGTGTCTAATTCCCATTTTAGAACGAGGTTTGGATAAGTTGCAAAACCGGTGAAGCTTCTGTATTCCCGGGTTGCTGCCTCCTCCTCGGCTCGAGTTGTCCGTTCGGGTAAGCCAGGTCTAGAACAATAAACCCGGGTTTTTAAACCTAGAATAACAAAGCTTCATGCCGGATCCCTAGTAGGAACGTTTATTTGCATCATGTTGCATTTGACTTAGGGGACTCAACACAGGGGTTGGGTCCGTCTAGGACAGGTGACCTGAAATGAAAAGACCATCCTGCTGCATCCTGTTTGTTTTATGTATATATTTGCTTCAGACTTGCAGGCTAACCGTTTTTTTTTATATTGAGGAAAATGAAAAAAAATAGTCTCAAAATAGTTTGTTTTTTTTTACTTACTTAAAAAGAAAAAAAAAACATTTGTTGTAAAATAAAAAATATGTGATTTCAAAATAGTTTGTTTTTTTTTACTAAAAAAAAAAAGAAAAAAAATTTTGTTTTAAACTTAAAAAAAATGCGTGAGAAAAAATAATAAATAGTTTGTTTCCTTTAAAGACGTAGTTTATTTGACCGAACTACGCAGGTTTGATTCTCACCGTTAGGTGGGATACGTAGGCAACCCTTATCGGGTCCAACCACCCCTTCAAAAAATTTAAAAAAAAAAAAAAAATGTCTAAGTTTTAGTTTTTAATAAAATCAAAGTGACGCTGTTTTTGAAAATAGCCGAATGTTCCGAAAGGACACCGGAAGGTTATGTTTTGCAAAAATAGCCACTTTGAATCATTTTTAATAATTTGCGGGCACGACCTTGAAATATTCCTTGTGGAAATGTTGCAAGGCCATAGCCGCAAAATCAAGTTCGGATTCACACCCCGTTTGCAAAAAATAAAAAAAAAATATATAAAAAATCAAAAAAAAATGTATGTGTTTAATTTTGTCAATAAATCGAAGTGACGCTGTTTTTGAAAATAGCCGAATGTTCCGAAAGGACGCCGGAAGGTTGTTTTTGCAAAAATAGCCACTTTGAATCATTTTTAATAATTTGCGGGCACAACCTTGAAATACTCCTTGTGGAAATGTTGCAAGGCCATAGCCGCAAAATCAAGTTCGGGTTCACACCCCGTTTGCAAAAATAACCAAAAAAAATGTCAAATTTTTGATTTTGTTATAAATAAGTCGGGTGATGCTATTCTTGCTTAAAATAAGCCGAACGTCCCTCAAAAGATGCCGGAAGGCTGTTTTTGCAAGAATAGCCACTTTGGATTTTTTTTATAATTTTGGACACAGCCTTGAAATATTCCCTCGCGGAAATGCGAACGGATGTATCCGCAAAAAAATCAAGTTTTGAGTCATCACTCAACTTTACAAAAATAACCACTTTGTCAAATAAGCCATTACATGGCCGGCGTTTTGCTGAAAATAGCCACATTTTTTGCATTTTAACTTCCTCAGTCTTGTGTCGGCCTGTGTCGGGCTGAACGATGCCCCATAGGCCCCGGGATAAAAAATTTTGAATTGGCATCTTCTTAAATAAAATTTTGCAAAAAGAGCCACTTTGTCTAAATAAGCCATTACATGGCCAATTTATGAAAAATAGTCTTGTGTTGGTTTATGGTGATGCCGAACGATGCCCCATGAGCCACAAGATAAAAAAAAAAAATTTCAAGTTTATGTTTATCTTTCTTAAATAAATTTTGCAAAATAGTCATTTTGTCAAATAAGCCATTATGTGGCCAATTTTGTAGAAATAGTCATAACTGACACCAAAAAAAAAAAATATTCTTTTTCTTGTAGAAATCTCCTACACAAGTTTGTAGTTGGAGTCGGCTTCTATAATTTTCCTTCAAAGAAAAAAAAAGAAATCAAAAAAAAAAATCAAATAAACATTTCTTTATTTCTTGCATTAATTTGCAAGAACTACGCTCGGTCTGATTCATGCGGGGTCATGATACGTAGGCAATCCACATAGGATTCGACCATTTCCATAACCAAAAAAAAAAAAAAAAAAAAAAAAAGAAGAATGATCAATAAGCGGGATACCTTAATGCTGACATGCTGGCTTTGTTTTGTTGTGTCCATTTCCAGAAAGGTGGTTGGTTGTGGTTCTGAAATAACTCTTCCCCGTAAGACGAAGTCAGAGGACAATGGCAGATAATCTCAAGACCGAGTGGGTTGGTACAGGTACCCGACAACAGCTGGTTGAACGGAACCACGGGTTAGTAGAGGAGGTCAAGATATTGAGACAACACGTGGCTGATATGTATCGGGCGTGGATGGATGGAAAAGCACCACCTCCGCCACCACCTAGCTTCCTGGACTCTGTCCTTACCCGTACCATGAACCCGATGCCGGATGATCTCCCGCACTCTCCATATATACCCGCCTATCACAACTTCTCCAGCCATTCGAGTAACTCAATTACTCGTCCCCCAACTATGTTTTCACAACGCTACTCCCGTCCCCCACACCACTACTCTCCCCGGGACAACCAAAATCGTACTTCACCTTCCAGGTACCCAACTCCACAAAAGGCTTACCAACCCCCACGAACATACTGGAAACCCCCCGGGTCAGGTTTCAGGCCAAATAAGGCGTTTAGGGAGGAAAGGTTGCTGAAGCGAGAAAAGGCGCTCACCCCTATCGGAGAATCCTATGCAAGTCTGTTTGAAAAGTTAAAACATGTCGGCTTGATTACGCCGCTCCCCGGATACACTCCCGATCCACGTGCAAGAAGCTTCGATCCTACTGCACGATGTGCATACCATTCCAATGTCAGAGGGCACGATATTGAGAGTTGCCGTACCTTGAAAAAGGAAATAGAAAGAATGATTCAAAAAGGGTGGTTGATTGTGGTCAATGATGATGACATGGGGCACGCAAATCCTCTGGAGGGTGTATTGACTGGAGCTAAAAATGTTGAAGCAGGATGGCAGCCTTGGCAATATTGATGCAGAACTTAGTGGCTAAAATGTTGTGCTTGGTAATTGGGAAGATACTCCATCTTCTGGTCAGCTAGATGGAGCTTTGGTGGTTCGTTTTGTGGTCATTTTTGTTGTCCGAGTTATTTTCAGGGTTTTCTTGGGGTCAAACCCTTTTGTCCTAGCAGTTTGCTTTGGTCCTGCCCAGTTTTGTTTCAGGGCTGTACTCTAGTTTGTTTTGCTTGTTTTATCATTGAACCATTTCGTCATTAGTTTAATGAAGCTTTCGGTCTTTTGTTACTTCCGGTCATTTTATCTGTTTAGTTCTGTTTACCCTTTAGATTTGTCTTGTGCTCAAACGCCGAATCTAGTGACATGACATGCGCACACATAATTGTGGCTTAATTCTAAAAGTTAATCATGAAGCAATTGGAAGATGATCGGGTCATTTAAAGGAAATAAAAACAATTTGAGATTATTTGGATCCCGAGTCATGTGAAACCGGGGCAAGTAAAAAGGAAACAGTTAAAGGCAAGCTGGCCAAATCGACGTGGGGTCATTCACAATAATGAAAATGAGAGTGTTGTCCAACTGTGCTTTAAAGATATGACGAATGTTAATTGTGTTGTTTACACTTGGCATGTTTTGAAGATTGGAATGACGAAGGCATTTTGTTCTGCTATCTAAACACTTTATCCATCGTCAACCCTTTGAGCCTTATTTTAAATTCTTTCATCCCCTCCTTCGGAATTAGTTGCAAAGACTAGAAACACAAGTTTGAAAGGCAAAAGAAGAAAGGGATAAAGAAAAGTAAAGAAAAAGAAAACAACAAAAAGAGATAAAGAAAAGAAAAAGAAAAATGTGTGAAAAAAAAAAAAAAAAAAAAAGAAACTTGAAAAAGAGGAATTGGGAACTACGTTTGACCTGATTCCTTAAAGAGGATACGTAGGCGCTTCACAGCTCGGTCATAGTGTAAATAAAGTAATAAAAATTCCCCAAGTAAAAAATCCCCAAGCAAAAGCTGGGGCAAAGAAAAATTGTGTTGATTATAAATAAATTTAGGTCCGAAGGTTGTAAATTTTGAACCCAAAATTAATTTTGTTTTGAGCCTTCAATACCCTTTCTTTCTAGCCCTATCCAAATCCCACATTACGGTCCAAAGAAAGACCTTCTGATCAGTCTTCAAAAGATGCCACTTCAAGTGAGTGAGAGAGTCCTATCAGAATATAACACTCCGATTCACGGCAGAAAAGACTCTGATTCCCAGCATAAAGGAAACACGAGAGAGTCTTAGCAATGACACCCCAATACCCAGCTAAAAGTGATACAAATGAGAGAGTCTTACCGGTGAAAACCTTCACAGGCACCATAAGGCGACGAAAGCTGAGAGAAAATCAAAATGAGAGAGGCTGGAAAGTGAAAACCCTTCGGGCACTACAAGTCGAATAAATGTGATAATCAGATGGAAATCACGAGACAGAAATCGTGAAAGGAAATTAACGACGGAGGATAGGCTATATGTGCATGTCATGACCAGTAGAGTTGGTATTCGCGTTTGATAAGTTTTGTAGATATTTCTTGCTAGAGAGTCATTTTCTTTTTCCTTTGTCTTCTATTTTGTTTCTTTTTATCTTTCTTATTTTTATCAAAAATTCCCATCAAGGTCTGTCTAGTCAGAACAAGTGAGAAATGACTTCAAAACTTGCCACCAACTTTCCAATTATTATGCAAAGCAAGGAAATGCCATTGACGGCAGAGAAGTATGGTGCAAATAAGATTATTAAACTGGGGCAGAAAATTTTCTTTTCAGTTTGAAAATTTTCTGGAAGTCAATACCCACTTGGGGAAGAAGGAAAGTCTTAAGGGAAATGGTCTTCGAACCAGTGTCATCCTCAACAACCTTCAAGAAGAGTGAAACACCAATTTTGAGGAAATGAAAATCCACCGGCGGTGTTATCTTCAGCAAGTTCCGAGGTGGTCGGACAACACAGAGTGGTAAAGGAAGAAAGGAAATCTCATCTTCAACGAAATAACCCCCAGCAAGTTGAGAAACACAGAACGGGGAAGGGATAAATGGAAAAACCCATCCCCAGCATGAGTATCATCAAATAATAACATCCCCAGCAAGTTCTGATAATGAAACGCAGAGCAGGGAAAGAGGAGGAGAACCGTCCCCAGCAGGAGCACCACAACCAAGCCACCACATTTTAAAACTAACCAATTTTTCTTTGATTTGAAACAGGAAGAAAAGGGGTTGTTGGCAGAAAAGCATGCCACGAAGAAGATTCTCAAACTGGGGCAGAAAATTTTCTCCTGTTGCGAAAATTTTCTCAAAACCAAATACTTGGTTAGGGAAAGAAGCTAGATAACGCGAGGAAATGATCTTTGAACCCGGTTATCCCAGCAGATTTGAAAGAAAGAAAACAACAAGCTGTGATAGATGAAATTATACCCCCAACAGACAGGACAAGACGAGGAAGCTTGCGTTCAGAAAGGCAAGAAGCCGGTATCACCCCCAGCAGTCCTCGGAAAATGAAACATTGATTTCGAGATTTCACCGGCAGCATTATATCCTACAAAGTTTTTCAAGGGAGCGAAGCGCGAGCCCCGAAGGAGGTTTGGAAAGAGGAAGAAGGAAAGGGGATCCCCGACAGGGTAATCCCCAGCTGATGACACTTCAATCCCCAGCGATCTCGAGAGAGAATAAAGGTTCTGAAGGAAGTAGAAAAGGAGGAAATAAAGAAGATTTTCCCCGGCAGCATTACCCCAGCAGGTAAGTAATTAGTTCCAAAGACATCCCCAGCAGTCAAGAGAAAAATAACACAACCGGGAGGAAAGCAATTCCAAAACAAGGTAATTCGGAAGAAAGGATGGCCCAAGAAGCGATGCGGGAAGAAGAAAGTGGTGGAGGAAGCAAAGGAAGGCGACATGGATGGGATGGAGTTAGTAAGATGTTGTTGAAGTCAGAGGAGCCCGCCTAAAGAGAGGAATGGCAATTTATTTTCAAAAGATGTTGTTGAAGTCGGGAGCCCGCCCGAAGAGAGGAATGGCAATTTATTTTCAAAAGATGTTGTTGAAGTCGGGAGCCCGCTTGAAGAGAGGAATGGCGTTTAATTTTCAGAGTTGATGGTTGAAGTCGGGAGCCCGCCTCGAAGAGAGGAATGGCGTTTAATTTTCGGAGATGTTGTTGAAGTCGGAGCCCGCCCGAAGAGAGGAATGGCGATTTATTTTCAAAAGATGTTGTTGAAGTCGGAGCCCGCCTCTGAAGAGAGGAATGGCGATTTATTTTTTTCAAAAGTTGACGTTGAAGTCGGGAGCCCGCCTCTGAAGAGAGGAATGGCGATTTATGTTCAAAAGATGTTGTTGAAGTCGGGAGCCCGCCCGAAGAGAGGAATGGCAATTTATTTTCAAAAAATGTTGTTGAAGTCGGAGCCCGCCTGAAGAGAGGAATGGCGATTTATTTTTTTCAAAAGTTGACGTTGAAGTCAGGAGCCCGCCTGAAGAGAGGAATGGCGATTTATGTTCAAAAGATGTTGTTGAAGTCGGGAGCCCGCCCTGAAGAGAGGAATGGCGTTTAATTTTCGGAGTTGATGGTTGAAGTCAGGAGCCCGCCCGAAGAGAGGAATGGCGATTTATTTTCAAAAGATGTTGTTGAAGTCAGAGGAGCCCGCCCGAAGAGAGGAATGGCGATTTATTTTTTCAAAAGATGTGGTTGAAGTCGGGAGCCCGCCTTGAAGAGAGGAATGGCGATTTATGTTCAAAAGATGTTGTTGAAGTCGGGAGCCCGCCCTGAAGAGAATGGAGTGGCGATTTTATTTTGAAGTAGTAGTCGAAGTCAGGGAGCCCGCTCTGGAGAATGGAGTGGCGATTTTATTTTGAAGTAATAGTTGAAGTCGGGGAGCCCGCCCGAAGAATGGAGTGGCGATTTATTTTTGAATTTGGTTGAGGAAAGCGGTAGAGTGTAACGGAAATCCCCGGCATAAATCAGAAGGAAGGCAACAAGGATCAGAAAAGATAGATTCAGACTTCGAAGGAGAATAGCTCGAAGATCACAAGTAAGGGAATTCACTTCGGAGTGCAATGCAAGTTAGCAACAAAAGAAGCTTGCGACCGGAATGCGAGTCAACAGTCTGAGATGATCAACAGAAGTTAGTCACAATAAAAAAAAAAAAAAAAAAGAGGCATGAAGCCAATCCAAAATGCAGAAGTTGATGAAAGATGTGGCATGCTCAAGACATGGCCGAGGTCACAAGCATTGTATACCTGGTCTTGATTCGAAAAGCAGCACCTGCAACTAGCAAGTATCAAGGTTCAAATTTAGAGTCCGCATGAAGCACCAACCAATACTCAAGATCAAGCTTCAGAAGACTTATAGATAGGAATCTTGTAACTAGTAGCCGATAGGCTTAGTTAGTCTTTCTCATGTTTTGATTTTTGATGTAATAGCAGGACCACGGACCGGAACTTCGATGGAACAGAACCTCGACGGAATGACACCTCGACTGGCTCTGCTCATGGGGTATCGTTCGGCATCACCATAAACCAACACCAGACTATTTTTCATAAATTGGCCATGTAATGGCTTATTTAGGCAAAGTGGTTCTTTTTGCAAAATTTTATTTAAGAAGATGCAAATTCAAAAAATTTTATCCCGGGGCCTATGGAGCATCGTTCAGCACTGTAAACACGTGATTTTTGACCCTCCCCGAGATTTTTTATATTTTTAACATAAAATATTTAGTTCAGGCATAATATAGCTATTTTAGCTAATTTTGACTCTTTTACTTTATTTTTACCTTAAAATGAAAAATAACAAAAATATAGTTTTATTAATGTTTCGTAGTCATTTTTAAACTTGAAAAAATATAAAAAATAGTTTTATTTTAATTACGAGTATTATAGTTATTTTGATTACCTAGGATTAATTAAATAACACCATTTTCGGTTCCGGGCGAAGAATAATATTCGGGTTCAAACTACCCGGTTTTATAATTTTCGGACCTAGCCCGTAATAAACCGAGTCCACTACACTGCAGGGGGACAACACATAATGGGGATGGGGAATAATAAGAAAAGGACAAGGAAAAAAAGACAAAAGAGACATGGGTCTTGAATTTAAAAAGGGAGATAAAGGGGATGGGGCTCACGTGAGGGATGGGGTGGATTTTTAAAAACAAAAAGAAGAGACATTCTTTGGTTGATAAAAAAGGGGCACGGCAGTGGGGATTTGGGGGAGAAGGGTCTGGACGAAAAAAGAAACGAAAAGAAAGAGAACAAAAAAGAAAGAGAACAAAACAGAAAGAAAACGAAACGGAAAGAAAAGAAACGAAACAGAAGAAAAAGAAGAGAGATTCTCTTCTGGAGAAAGAACAAAAAGCGGACAGAAGAAAAAGAAAAAAAAAAAGAAAAAGAAACAAAAACGGGCAGCAAGGATTTTTCAAAAGAAGGAGGGCACTTCTTCATTTTTCTTGTTTCTGTTGAGTTCGTCGTCATTCGTCGAGGTCCGGTACGTCGTTGGTTAGTCGCTGTCCTTGGTTCCAGTTTGGTTCGAGTTCCGTCCGGAGAGGTCGAGGTTTGAGATCGTCATAAAAGGTTCGTTTTCTCGTTGTGTACGTTGAAAAATATGCAGAAATAAAGGTGTTGTTCTTTTCCGATATTGTTCTTCTCGCTAATATTTTGGATCGTTTCGTATTTGATTTACTTTCGTATGGTTCAGACTATTTTTGTAAATATATGATTTTGTTGAACATGCAATGTCGAAGTTAGCTAATGAAAAATGACTAATCCTTCATATGCTCGCCAATTAGTTATGCTTCCATTGTTTATGTAATTGTTCACCATAGTCTTGAATTTGCTCACTTAGTTAGCTACTCGTATGTTTACTCGAATTGGTTATAGTTGAGCACGATGTTGTCACATTATGGAAATTGGTTCATTATTCTTTAACCGAACGACGTAATTAGATTAAAGGAATCGGGGGTGCATTTCATGTGACCCGACTCCAATTTTGAACAAGGTTAAATAAAGCGTGTCGTGAACCACAAGTGCATTTCATGTAGTGTGGCTCGCAACATGTTTTAAATAATCTTGAATTAACTCTCAAATAAATATAGCGGAATGTAGTTTGCTTTTAAATTAGAATTAGAGTTATGCCTCGCCTAACAAAATTGTACAAATCGCGGGGCCCTCATAAATGTATATGTAAAATATTTAGATTTCGAGATGTGCCGTTTCTTAGCGAATTTCCGGCCTTCTCAAAAATGTAAATAAGTAATCGCTCTAGGCGCGTATTTTAATAATTTTACCTTCTTAAATACGGGCGTGCATTTCATGCGGCCCAAATCCAAATCCCAAAATGTTGAATAAGAATGTGTCGAGGATCCGGGTGCATTTCATGTGACGTGATTCGAAACATTTTTTAGGCAACGTTCTCTTTCGTAAACAATAATAATAATAAAAGCGGTAAAGGGATATTAATTTGCATTAAGTATATAACTGTAAAAATCAGATAAATAAGCCAAACACGACAGTTGAGCGACCGTGCTAGAACCACGGAATTCGGGAGTGCCTAATACCTTCTCCCGGGTTAATAGAATTCCTTATCCGGATTTCTGGTTCGCGGACTGTTAAATAGAGTCATTCTTTTCCTCGACTCGGGATTTAACCGGTGACTTGGGACACCATAAATCTCCCAAGTGGCGACTCTGAAATAATTAAATAAATCTCGTCTCGATTGTCCTTTAACACGTAAAACTTGCCCTCGGCTGCTGAAAATAGCGAAGTGGTGGTGCACTGATAGGCTGCTGATCAGAGTAGCGTGGCTGAGAATTACGATCACCTGAAGCATCATGAGAAACCTGAAGAGCTGACTGATAAGGCCTAGGAGGATGGCCTCTATCATAAAAATCTCTATCTCCGGACGAGGTACCACTGAATCTACCCGAATTACGAGATCTCTTATCTGATCCATGTCTCGCTCCCTGTGACAGAGCCATCTCGATCCGGCGGGCTGCATTAGCCGCCTCCTGAAAAGTGATTTCAGTTCCTGCTCCCATAGCCATCTGTAGCCGAATTGGCCGATTCAAGCCATCAATAAACCTCCTCACTCTCTCCCGCTCTGTGGGAAGTATGATAATAGCATGACGAGCCAGGTCCACGAACCTAGTCTCGTACTGTGTGACAAACATAGAACCCCGATGAAGACGCTCAAATTGCCTGCGTAGAGCCTCCCGCTGAGTTGCTGGGAAGGAACTTCTCCAAGAATAATTCTGCAAACTGCTCCCAAGTCAAAGATGACGATCCCGCTGGCCTGGTTAGACACTAATCTCTCCACCAAGTCTTGGCGGAACCGGATAACCGAAAAGTAGCAAAATCCACACCATTAGTCTCCACAATACCTATAGTACGGAGAACTTCGTGGCAGAGCTGTATAGGAAATCCTGTGGATCCTCCGAAGGAGTACCACCGAATGTGGTAGTGAACGACTTGGTAAACCTGTCCAATCTCCACAACGCATCGGCGGACATAGCCGCACCATCGTTAGACGGAGTCGCAATAATAAGCCGAACTCGCCTCAACCGGTCGAATCACGGGATCTCGAGCCCGGGGAATTACCGGCTCGCAGGTGCGCGTAGCGAGAGTCCGATTACCTCCTCCGGCCTCGAAGTGGCTGGTGCTACCGGTAATAAACCCGCTTCCGGTGACATGATCCATAAAACCTGCTATCCGGACCAAAGCATCCCGAAGATCCGGTGAAAATAAAGCTCCTCCTGGGACCTGAGCTGGGCCTACTGGAGCTGCTGGGGCTGGAATTTCCTCCTCTATATGAACCCGAGGTTCTGCCACTCGTGCTGCTGCTCGGGGCTGAGCTCTGCCCCAACCTTGTCCTCTAGGACGACCTCGACCTCGGCCTCTACCCCTAGCAGGAGCTGCCGCTGCTGGGACCTCGGGCTGCTGGTCGGTAGATGAGGATGCACGTGTCCTTACCATCTGCGGAAGAACAGAGTAGAAGTTCAATTAACATTCAAAAGATCAAGTCGCACGACCGGAAAGAATAAAGAGAATATTTTCCTAACTCTGTAGCCTCTGGAGGATAAATACAGACGTCTCCGTACCGATCCTTCAGACTCTACTAAGGTTGTTCGTGAGTTGTGAGACCTGTGCAACCTAGTGCTCTGATACCAACTTGTCACGACCCGGATTTCCCACCATCGGGGTCATGATGGCGCCTACTAAATAGAAGCTAGGCAAGCCAAATATTAGTTACATCTCCATTAATAACCAATTTCTTATTAACAACATAAAATTTACAGCGGAATAATCAAAATTAGCGGAAGACTTAGTCGGATATGATAAAGAAAAATCCAAATCTGATACACTACCCAAGACCGGTGTCACAATACTCACGAACTTCTAAGAATAATACACATAATTGTTTGAAAGAAAATACAAGTTGTTTATCTCGATTACATGAGATAACAGAATGAAAAGCATAGATAGGAGAGACAACGGGTCCTGCGGACGCCTGCAAGGCTACCTCGTAGTCTCAGTAGTCGGAAAATCCACAAGTCGCTACTGCCGCTGCTGCTGTCCGTAACCTGTATCTACGCAAAAAGAGCGCAGAGTGTAGTATCACCACAACCGACCCCATGTGCTGGTAAGTGCCTGGCCTATCCCAGCGAACTAGTGACAAGGCTAAAGCCAGTCACCCACCTAAACCTGTACAGTTGCAATATAGATATATATATACAATACATTTATAAAGAAATACTCTGCTCTGAAATAATATTCAATAACTCAAGATATCCAAAATAATTTTACTTTCATGTCTCAATTTCCTCTTTCATTTCATGTCTCGTGGTAGGCGTACCACCCGCTCCCAACTATCACGGTAATTATCTCTTGTGGTAGGCGTACCACCCGCTCCCAATTATCAATAATTATATCTCTTGTGGTAGGCGTACCACCCGTTCCCAAATATATCAATAATCATATCTTGTGGTAGGCGTACCACCCGCTCCCAAATATATCAATAATCATATCTTGTGGTAGGCGTACCACCCGCTCCCAAATATATATCAATAGGCTACCGGCAACTATGGCCAATGCCAAGATTTAAGTCACTTTGTGGTCGGCGTACCACACGATCCCAATTTATAAAATATATATATATTACCGGCAATTAGCCAATAATCTCTATATCAACAATATTTATAATTACCGGTTTTAAACCAATAATTCACAATAATTTCAACAATTTACCTTCATTACCGGTATAACACCAATAACTCTTATTCAACAATTTATTCATAACTAAATTCATATTCCTATAAACTAGAATAGAACAAACACTTACCTCGAAAGTTTACGAATGATTTAATCCGTAGCAATGCCCTTTCCTTTCGAATTTGACTCCAATCCAATCGTATCTATACACAATTGATTTAATATCAACAATTCTACTCAACAAACTAATTCTTAAGACCAAATACCACTTTTACAACATTCTGCCATGAATAGTGAATTTCAACCCCGGGCCCACATGGTCGGAACTCGGGGTTAGGACCAAAATCCGGTTACCCATTCCCCCACGAGTTCATATATATGATTTGTTTCAAAATCGGACCTCAATTCGAGGTCCAATTCCCCAATTTATGAAAAACCCTATTTTCTAACAAAAACAAGAATTCTACCATGAAAATCATTGATTTCTTATGAAAAACATGTTTAATGATGTTAGGAATTGAAAGAATTAAGTAAAAAGTGTCTTACAATCGTTTTGATGAAGAAGAAATCCTTGAAGAATCGCAAATGGGTGTTTTGTTTTTGTAAAATGTGAAGAAATGATTGAAATTCGTGTTTTTCAGGTCTCTGTGTTCGCATTTGCGAACATGGGTTCGCAATTGCGAACCCCGACCAATTTCTGGAGTTTCAAAAATAAGCTAAGGGTGGGAAGTTCGCATTTGCGAACTTTTCTTCGCATTTGCGAAGCCAAGGCAAAAGTGGGAAGTTCGCATTTGCGAACTATTGTTCGCAATTGCGAACAAGGGCTAAATATGGGGAGGTTCGCATTTGCGAACTATTGTTCGCATTTGCGAACCCGGGCAGAATAGTGTCTAGTTCGCATTTGCGAACTATAGTTCGCATTTGCGAACACAGGCACAGTAGGGGGGAGTTCGCATTAGGGGGGGAGTTCGCATTTGCGAACTCTGCAGAATAGTTGGGAGTTCGCATTTGCGAACTATTGTTCGCATTTGCAGACATCAACTTCTAACATGAAAAATTGATCTCGTGGCCTATCCAAAGTTCACCCGAGCCCTCGGGGCTCCAAACCAAATATGCACATAACCTCAAAAACACATTATGAACTTGTTCGTGCGATCACATCGCCAATATCACCTCGTTTTCATCAAATCAAGCCTCAAATGCATGATTTTCATACCTTTAGTTTTCAAAACTTTCAAACTTGGGACTCGAGGTCCAAAACATCTCAAACGACATCCAAATGTCACCAAACTTTACAGAAATCACATATATAATATTTAAGACTTGTACCGGGCGTCGGAACCAAAATACGAGCCCGATACCAAGGTCAATTAATTTATTTCCTTTAATAATTACATCAAAAACAATTTCACATAAAAATTCATAACTTGGGCTCTAGGCCTCGGAATTCGACTCCGGACGCATGTCCAAGTCCCATATTTTCCTACGGACCTCTCGGGACCATCCAATCTCGGGTCCGGATCCGTTTACCAAAAATGTTGACCGAAGTCAACCATATCAATATTAATATCATTTTTATCCAAATTTCTCATAGAATTCATATTTTCTATCACAAAATCTTTCCGGCTACATGCTCGGATCGTGCACGTAAATCGAGGCAACATAGAATGAGGTTTTCAAGGCCTCGGAAGCTCGAAATGATTAATTAAATAAGTGATGACCCTTTGGGTCATCACAGATATATTAAACTGCCAGCACGCAAGAGCTTTGTTGCACAATACCTGCAAGACTCATTACTTCGAACACATGCCAAGAATTAATCTTATCCTTATTACACCGTTTCGGTTCATTATCAAGCTGTCCCATTTAACCAATTTCCTTTCTAATTCATCTTTAATTTAATATTAGCCTTTACTGTAGCACCACAATACCTCAACTCAGGTTACCACACGAGACTCATACATAAGACTACACGGTCTCAGGCTCACAGGCCGCTAAATACTCACTCAACGTTTCCCAGAAGTACCATATTCTACAATGCTTTATTTTGAAGAACTTCCTGCGATTTGGAATTCGTTATCATTACCTCCCAATACGGATACATAGAATCCCATCATTCACATAACATAACACAAGTCTTGATTTCTTTTAACGAAACTACCGTCTTTAGCCATATACACAATCTTAATACACCTGACTGTTACAAGCAGAATATTAAACACCGCAAAACCATTCTCGGGCGTCATTCACCCTTATTCAATTATAATCCAACTGTCTTATTGAACAGAACCACTCGTGCCTTGTTAGAACTCTGACACCGCAGAACATGATTTCATACAGATGCAATTAGCTATCTTTCTTTTCTATACATCGAACATTCTTTACCAACAGCAGTTCAAGTCATCCTAGTATTTCTTCACATCTACGAAGTACCATAACCTTTATACGAATTTTCCCAACAGACTAGAGACAGAGCCAACATAGCACACAACAGTGCAATCAGTTAATCAATAACAACCTCCCCAACTTGGCTCGGAGCCATACATCAAAGCACTTTTAGCCACTCATATCATTATTACTCAAATGATGCCACAAAGTTATAGTGAGATTAAACTCAAGTCATTTACAAGCCTTGATAGAGACTCGAATCATCAGAGACCTTAACTCTTCTGCAATTCTTGCATTTATACACACACCACAGTTAAGCCTACTCTCTTTAGGTGACATAAATCTTTTCTAAGTCCCAAATTTTTCAAAAATTTTGGCAGAGTTCCCTTTGTAAATTGGCCTATCCACCTGCGAGAGAATCACCAAACCATTCTAACATTACATCCACAACTCAACAAGACATCACAATGCATTTTAACAACATTAAATCTCATTACTATACGAATCATATTATCACAATTAATACCTGAACATGCGTTGCACCCGCTCGAATCATAACATATATCAAATACCCTTCAATTACACATCAGAATCGACCCACCTACCTTGCCTCAATCTAGTATTTCAGTAAAACACCTTCCACCAGGATACACATAGCATAATCACTTTAGTCTTCCTGCGTCTAAACTCGTTCTACTACACGTAAGGCACTTTACCTTCCAACTAAGAGATATGATAAATATTCACCACGCCCGTAGCTCGGGGCTACACAACAGATTAGAATGAGGATCTAACACCTGACAGCTCGTACACTATTAAGCTGCCATTTCCACAGTTAGGAACAATACCGATCACACGAAATTTCATAATACCATTTTGTAAAATCAGCACTTTGGTGCTCATATCATAGACAAAGATCTGGCCTCAAGTCCTCCCCACTGGCCCACCATGAACTCGTAGAGATTATATCTCGCCCCTCGATCAGGGAATCACAAACCCTCAAGGCAATTATATTACCGAGCGCTCGAAGCGTACACAGACGTGTGGAAAGAATTCCAAAAATTATATCTCAAGCTGAATCAAGTACGCACGATAAGAATTCCAAGAAATGTGAATTGTTTCCTAAAGGTTTGCAGCTTCCCGAGGATAAGTACAGGCGTCCCTATACCGATCCACAAGACTCTACCAACCGGCTCAAGACTCATGGGGCCTAGTAACCTAGGCTCTAATACCAACTTGTCACGACCCCAATCCCGGTCGTGATGGCGCCCAACACAACTGCTAGGCAAGCCCGACCATTTACACTCTCATCCCGAGCATGAAGCTCAAATTAATTACCTGAACATTTATGTCAACAATAAATCATAACTGTATAACCACCCCAGTGATCTAGGGTCACGAGTCTGGAGCCTCTAAACAAGATCGGATAACAACATCTAGACCAAATACTAAAGTCCGAATAATTTATATACAAAAGAAAAATAGAATAAGAAGAGAAGCCAGGTTCTGCGAACTCCAGCAGCTACCTCAGCAACTCGGATAGATACTGATAAAAGCTGGAGTGCTCGTTTATCCCTCCTGTGTACCTGAATCTGCACACAAAGGTGCAGGGAGTAGGGGTGAGTACTAAGTACTCAGTGAGTAATAAATATATAAAAGCAGTTGAAAGAAGGAAATCCACAGAATACCACAGTATGAAGCTAACTACAATCCGAATCTCCTACGAACTAGCATCAACAGTACAATACAAGCTACCACAGAATAATTTAAACAAATAAAGATGCAATGCAATGCACATAACCGCTACGGCGTGTAGCCCGATCCATTTAACGTCGACGGCGCTCACCGGGGGTGTGTACAGACTCCGGAGGGGCTCCTACAGCCCAAGCGCAATACTGCTGCGGCGTGCAACCCGATCCTCATATCAACCGCTGCGGCGTGCAGCCCGATCCTCATATAAACCGCTGCGGCGTGCAGCCCGATCCTCATATCAACCGCTGCAGCGTGCAGCCCAATCCATCCTCAGTCCACAATATGCATATCCCAGTTCATAATTTATGAAAAGTACTTTAACTTTTATTTAATTTGCAAAAACCGGTGACTTAACATTTCAATAGTGTGATTTCAAATTCCAGGACCGAGATCAATGATTAAGCAAGTATAGCTATCACATAAATACTATCCCCTAGGGATACTACAGGTCGGCACAAGGCCCCAAACAAGGCTTACAAGCCCACAGATATGTCAACACATTGTATTTCCAGCATTTAATAGCATATTATCTATATCCGGGATGGACCAAGTCTCAATCCCCGGTCACAATCAATCTCGCACCTGCCACGGGGTGCGAGCCATGCCCTACTAGCATCACAATGTGTTAAGCCGGGGTTTCGAACCCTCAGGCTACCATATACACAAACTACTCACCTCTAGCTGGCCGTAGACTCGTCCGCGATACCTTTTCCCTTCAAATTTACCGCCTCATGCGTAGAATCTAGTCAAACACAATAATTATATCAAATACGGGTCAAAGAAACATAACCCAATTTAATTTATACGAAATACGCAATAATACACCAAGTTGGTAAAACCCGGACCCCGGGCCCGCTTCTTGAAAAATTCCGAAATTCATACCAACAGATTCCTCGTCTCTCCACGAGTCCGTGCATATAAACTTTATCGAAATCGGAGTTCGAATGGCCTTTCAAAACCCAAAAAATTGTTTTCATGATTTAGGCCCTAGTTCTTCACAAATTCTACCAATTTCGGGAATTTTGGTATTTATTCTAGTATAAAATCATGTTTTTGAGTCAAGAAACTTACCTCCAGCGATTACCCATTGATTTCTCTCTTAAAAATTACCTCAGAAGTTTCTTCCCGTTCCAAAATTGGAAGAAGACTCGACCTGCTCGTTCTAGGTATACTGTTCACGCGTTTAACTGCTCCCAATGGATTCCTTGTTAAATTCTAATGAATTTAGGCTTTTGAATCACTCAATTTGACCTTATAATGAAGGAGATATGTAGGTTTTAAGATTTGCAAATAGTGAAGGTTTTTAATACGCCGTCAGGGGCAGTTTCGTCATTAACCTGAAAATCTGGGCAACCTTAGTAAAATAGCCATAAAATCCTCATACGATGTCCAAATTTGATGATTCTTTTTGCTACGGGTCCGTAATTACGATACGGATCTAATTCTTCATTCAAAATAGTAATAGGAGCTCATTTGTTCAATATAATATCATTTATGCTTGAAAAAACGATGTCGAAGCATAAGAAAAACGAGCATAACGCAACCCAAACCTATCTGAAACTCATCCGAGCTCCTCGGGACAGTATACGAACATACTAATATGCCACATATGATCATGTAAACTTAGTTTCACTCTCAAAACACCAAAACTAATATCAAAACACCAAATTTACATCGGATTCAAGCCTAAGTTCTTCCAAAACTTCCGAAACTTGCATTTGATCTAAAACTCGACCTAAACACCTCCGAATGATCTAAAATTTTGCACGCATATCCCAAATCACCTAACGGAGCTACTGCAACTATCCGAATTCCATTCCGACTCCCGGATCAAAATCTCACTTACCGTTCGGATTTCATCAAAATTCGACCTTAGCCAATTCAAGCCTAAAACTTCACCGGACCTCCGAATTCGATTCCGATTGCTCTCCTAAGCCATAAATGATCCTCCAAAACTAGTCAAATCATCAGAATTCAATTCCGAGCTGCCAAAGTCATCGGTCAACATTCGGTTGACTTTTCCAACCTATTCTTCTCAAAAAGGGATTTATGGCCTTATTTCTATCTAAATTCCCTCCGATTTGCTTCTAAATTTCCAAACACATATAAGTTAGCATATTGAAGTATTAAATGGAGAAAATGGAGTGATAACTCCCGTAACGACGGGCTGGGTCGTTACATAAGGTATCCGAGGCAGGTTTAAGAATAAAACTAAGAGCGGGATCGAAGCTTTCGTTAGTTAATTTGGAGCAAAAGGAAAGACAAATGAAAAAAAGACCAATCTGTGTATCACAAATTTACTGGTGATTACTTTATTCGCTATTTAACTTGATAGAGTACATGTAAAATCAAACGTAAAAATACATTGGGAGAGTCGGTAACATCTCTGTCTCCTCTCTTCTAAATCAGCCATTTTGCAGACAACTGAAAATAAAATACACATAACAACCAATTAGCAACTGTATGCATATATTCATAAATTTACACACACAAAATATAAATTTAAAAGGCGAAATACATAAGCGGTCCTTTCAGATTGTCGTTAACTATCAAACAAACACTCCAACTGATCCATTTACTATTTAGACATTTCAAATGTTTTAAATGTATTAAATAAACACCCGAGTGCTGAATACGCTATGCGTGAACTGCACTTGCCCATGCCGCATTAAATGAGCCAATTAAAAAACAATAAGTGTAAATTAAAAATAAAATAATGACACATAATTGAAAAATATATAATATATAGTATAACATAATATATTATTAAAGATGAAATAGAAACCCTCTTCTTTTACTTTTGTAAAGACCAGCACTACCTCTCCCCCTCCCCTTTCCGCCCTCTCCCCTCCTCCCTTTCATCTTCTTCTTTGCATCAGTCATGTCCTTCATCCCTTTTTCTTGACCCCCCTTCCCCTCCCGATAAATTAATATTCAAATCAATATGAAATAATAGAGAATAGCCAAATAGAGAACCCACCAGGGATCATTAATTGACTTCGTCGGAAACACTCATTATACGACCTTCATTGTCGAAAAATTATTCTCCAAACAAAGCTAGAAAACATTTACGGGAAGGAAATTAAAGAAGGTGATGCAAACAATGAAACAACTAGTGAGGTATAATCAACTGGTCACTGGATCTTGTTAGTGTTGCTACAACCAGTGAAAATTCAGGTTGACTTGCTATGTCTTTTTGTAAAATGGAGAAATCTGAGCAATGGAGAACATTTTTCTTGTTTTCTTTCTACTGCAGTAAGAACAGACAAGGGAGCAACATCTCTGCCTTTTTGGTAATTAAACTCAATAAAGCAGATCAAATGTGAAAAATATGATTTCGTTTCTCTATAGTGGTTTCATGGGGTTGAGATGGTTTTGTTATAAGAAGAAAGGATAAGATCTTGGTGTTTTTCCAAAGAAAAATAAAATTTGACAGAAAAAATGACTTCACGCGCAAAAGACTTTGTTAGCAAATAAGTATATGTCATATCAAAATCATGTTTATTATTTGATACACTTAATAAACATTTAAAATATCTAAATAGTAAATAGATCAGTTGACATATTTATTTGATCGTCAAAAATAACTTAAAAGACAATTCATGTATTTCGCCAATTTAAAAATAAAAAAACAACAGCAGCTAAGTCAAAAACTTTTGAACGTATAATTTACATATAGTAGTAGCAATTCTGCTTTTTTCCCGAGCGATGCAAGTAACTAAGGGGCAGTGGGCAGTGGGTGTAGATCCATATATATAGCTAAATGCTACTCAATTTGAAAAATAGGGTTTGACTTATATCCATTATTATTAATAATTTAAAACTCTGTTTGATATTATCAAAGTAGCTAAAAGATAATTATAGGCAGAATCGAAGCTGAAATTTTAAGTTTATGAGTTCGAAATTTCAATTATTTTAAGGTATTGGGTTCTAGTTTGTATATGATTAATAAAAATTTATAAGATAAATCAAATACAAGATTTGAATCAAAGGTAGTAGCTAGGTTTACACTACTGATACATATATTTAATTGAATCCTTAAAATACAGTTTTGTACGTACTAATTTAATTCACTCATTTATGGGTGCCCTAAAATAGATCCAGTACACCTACTGATCTACTTAGTTCAATCATTTATGTGTGGCATAAATTTACTCTCATGTACGATAGCAAACTTGAATAACGCATAAATTAAAATCCAATTATTCAAACGAGTCTATATATTACTCAAAAAGTATAGAGAAGAAGCTAGCTAGCTAGACCATATTGAGCGGAGTCACCGACACACGTAAAGTTTGGCAAAGTTCCTGTGTATACATATATATGTTGTTAAAAAATAGTGATATATAAGTAGTGGCACTATACAAAACATATTTTAGTTAAATTCAAAAATATATTCCTGACCTTTAAATTTCGGATCCGCCTCTATAGCTAGGTATAGGGAAAGACATTTAATACCTTTATATTTTTAACAGTTAGCAGGAGAAGTGAGATTGCATTTAGGAGGAAGAGCCAAGGCAAGTTCGGGATCAATTCCAAGAGAGGGCAATAAGAGTGAATTCCTATAAGAACACAAGCACTGCAAATCTGCACCAGACAAGGCTTCACAGCAAGAAGCAGATGGCTCCACCGGATTAGGGTTTGTTACTGATGGCTTACACGCCGTTAGTCCATCTTCGTTCATGTTACACAAGCTCAACCCATTTCCTAATTCTGCTATGACTAGTAGTATTCCTACAACCGCCGTAACCCATACTCCCACTTTCTTTCCTATCATAGGCATCTTTATTTTAATTTCTGGCTACCTACTTTTTATTTCTTACTCACCAACCAACTATACGCTATAGCTAGTGTGTGGAGTTTGGAGCTTAAAATCTTTAATTTATAAGCTCAAGAACCAAATAGATTCTTGTGGGGCCAAAACAGTACAAAACTTGTTACTGCCAATTCTAATCAAACTTAAATTCTTATATCAATTGCCACTCTTTATGTTGCTCCATACTTTAACTCCATCTCCGTCTAATATTTTATTGAAAATGAATCAAGGGAAAAATTCTTCTGCACCAACTGGTCGTTTATGTTATATTGGGATCGGTTATGCTGAAATTAACTATATTAAAATTAGTTTTCCTGGTATTTTTTCTTATTAACTGTTTGGTATATTATATTAAACTTGGAATTATCAATTTTAATTATTTACCTTGGGATAACTTATATCTAAGGACTCTTATTCCACTCTTTGATAGTATAAATTATTCCAATATTTTATTTTTAATTATGAAATAATTCATCTCAAAATTAGTAATCAAATAAAGAATAAGACAGTACTATATTGTTATCGCAAGATTATTTTGTCAATCCATAGTAGCAAACGACCCCTAAAAGCTCTCTAGTACTAGCTAGCAGCTCATATATAAATTAAATTTGTAAAACTTAATAATTAGCATTGCTAACTATATCGAAATTTCTTTTATTGTGCTATACTTTTCCCTAAATTTGAATAATTTCCAGAAATTATAAGTCTTTTTGAGTCCGCCTCCTTTTGCACATACAGAGATAAAAAGGGAAAACGTAGGATGGAAATTAGAGAACCATGAATTAGAAGCCCGTGATAGTAAAGCAGTTTGTCGTTCACTGCAGACTTCACGGGTGGTGTTGGGACATATGTCTGATTGAAAAGGCTCAGTAATTGAAGGACATATCTATTTTTAAAGATATTGTTACACAAACATGCATATCCAATTCGGTGCCCTTTGGAATTTATGTATTAATTTGTTTTACTTTAGTAGTTTCTTTTTTAAAACAAACTAAGGAAATTTATGTTGGAATCAATTTTTAAGAAAATATTTAGGGGATGTTGTGAATTAGGGCGGCTCAATAGAATCTGAGGCCTAAGTAAGGACTTAACACGAGGTTGTTCCCATTTTCCATCGGGTAATCAAGTGTTAGCCAGCTCAATTTATTTATATATGGCGAAATACATAACCAACCCTTTCAAGTTGTCCTCAACGACTAGATAAACACCTCAATTGAGCCTATTCAATTAGACACTTTAAGTAGCAATTAAGTAGGTCAAGTAAACACCTGAGTACAGCAGACCATATGCGTGAATTGCACTTGCCACTGACATTTCAAATAGACCAATCAGAAAATGACATGTGTAATTTTGCCATAAAAAATTGACACATATAATTAACAAAAAATATACATTTTAAAAAACTTCTTTATCATCTCCTATTTCATTTTACATAGCAGCGCCGGCTCCTCCATTTCTGCCACATCGCCGCCTTCGGAGCAATAAACTCTTTTCGCAAAATGACATGCCATTGGTGTCTGAATATGACGATAAAGAAGAGCAGAAGAAGAAACTCCATTTTGTTACGAGAGAGAGTAAGACGAATCAAACGGGTTAAAAATTTCCGGCAGCCTACATTTTTTCCGTCGAAATTGGTTGTTTTGTCTGATAATTGGATGGAGATTTTTTCGATTGGTTGAGATTGAAAGTTGTTGTTGTGTCTCGTAAAAACTTTTGACAGCCTTCCTATATTATAAATCTCCCAAGTGTGGGCTATTATTCATTGTTTATTAAATAGACTTATACAATAAATAAAATTTTCATTTTAGTGTTACAGATGGATAGTGCAAAATTTTATTTGTTTGGAAGTTTATGTTTAGAATTTCAGATTGGTTGTAATGGAGGAATTTAGGGTTGAAGAGGGTGTTGAACGTGGAGTAGAGAATTGGAGGAGAAGGGGTATGAAAATTAGGTGGTGTCCATATTAATTTAGTAAAAGAAAAATCTAATTTTAGGTTGGCAACTCGCGTCCTAGAGAGTAGATTTCACACAATGAAGGCTAACATGGTCGGGTGTTTACTTGACCTACTTAATTGCTGCTTGAAGTGTCTAATTAAAAATAGACTCAGTTGAGGTGTTTAGCTGGTCGTTGAGGACAACTTGAAATATATATATATATATATATATATATATATATATACATATATATATATATATATATATATATATATATATATATATATATATATATATATATATATATATATATATATATAATTGTTTGAAAAATTAGACAATTATATATGTGAAATAAAAAAAAATAAGAACTTGGTTTCATAAAGTACAACAAAATTAAACGAACTTAATGTTGATTGCATCACAACTGAAATGAGAGAACCAGGAAACATATTTCCTCCGTTTCAACTTATGTGACAACCTTTTCTAATTATTTCCTTTTTGTAGTTGGTAATAATTTAACTTTAGTTTTTTTTAACCCTTAATTAGATGACTAGTCATACAACTTCCTATGATTTGTTTTAGATCACAATTTTCAAAAGTCTTCCTTTATTACATAAACTTTATGTCCGGTCAAACACCTTCATATAAATTTGGGAGGGAGGGGGGGAGAGAGAGGATTTAATTTATATGAGAATAATAAATGATAAATTAGATTATTAGATATAGTTATGTGGTTAACTAATGAATGGAGCAAGCTAGTTCTATAAATAAGTAAAATATGAGTGACAGAAAGTTGTTTTTGTTATATTAATTAAAGGAAGAAATTAAGTTATTAAACACTAATATGAAGCAAAAAAATAAATATATCAACAGTAAAAAATAATCTCATATAAGGGTATATATATATATATATATATATATATATATATATATATATATATATATATATATATATATATATATATATATATATATAATTGTGCTTATCACAGTACTATACCAGCCCAAAAACAACACGAACAATACGAAGATCATTTATAAATCCACTTTCTAGACAGATTAAATCTCAAAGCTTTCAAATTTAAAATATTAAAGAAATGCGAGAAATAAGTACGAAAATATCTCAGCAGAGGCCGAATATGGTGTCACTAGTCATGAGCCTCTAAGTACAAACCAACACTGTCTAAATAATATATAATAAGTCTGAAAATACAAAAGACTAAGATAGGAAGGAGGAAGACGGGGCTGCAAACACCGTGCAGGTACTTTGCGATCTTCGGATAAGACTTTGAGAGTGCTGAAAGCTCTTACTTTGATGCTTGGGCACGTGAATCTGCACACAAGGTGTAGAAAGTAACGTGAGAACGCCAACTCAGTAAGTAACAAAAGTAAATAAAGTCTGAGTATAGTAACCAGCATTTAAAATCATATGCATACTTATTAAGAAAAGTTCAGCAGAAATATCAAGTCCAAATCAATAGCCAATTATCTCGTAAAACTCCAATTTCAATTAAAATCATGTAAAAGTATTATTCAACATTTTTCAAACAGAGGCTCAGTAATAAAGAGGAGTGAAAGAAGAAAAATGTTGTAAACAAACACCTCGCCCAAGGTGTCCCTCATAAGTATAACCTCTCGGGCAAGTCTCACAGTTGCTCGTCAATTAATACTCACACTTAGCAGTCCATCTCAAATAGATATCTCATAATAATAATAATAACTGTTGCGGCGTACAATCTGATCCATAATATATAGTCGACTACGTTCACTAAGGTGTACAAACTCCGGAGGGGCTCCTACAACCTAAGCATCATGTCGCTGCGACGTGCAACCCGATCCATATATATATATATATATATATATATATATATATATACTATATGAGGATAGCCGTTTATGGGCCCAACATTATAATTTTATTAAAATTATTATTTTATTGATATTTAGTTAATTAACTTTTGAGGTTTAACAAGCTATATATTTTAAAATAACTTTTGAATAAAAATATTTAGTTTGAAATCGTCTTCAAATAATATGGTCGACCAAAATTATTTAACTTTTATTTTCAAATTACTTTAAGATAGTAGAGTAAATATGAAAATTTTATAAATATTGATACTTCTTTTTGTTGTTGTATTATTTAAAAATTAATTTTATTTTCTCTTTGGAAACTTCTATTTGAATAACACAAAATTAATAATTTTCTAAAATGAGAAAAAGACTGGAAATGAGCATTTGCACCACACTAATAGTCTAATCAACACATGCATAGTGTATTTAAAGGAGAGTTGTGGGTAAAAGAATGTGGGATACATGTGTATTTTGCATTTAAAAAATACAAACATGAAATTTTTATGAAATAACATATCTATGCACTTGGTCAATCATATTTTCTTTTCTATATAATAGAAATATATATATATATATATATATATATATAAATAACATATCTATGCACTTGGTCAATCATATTTTCTTTTCTATATATATATATATATATATATAAAACCTCTAATGTTCATTGATAATTACTAAATATAAAGAGAAATTGCTAAATAACCTTTAACGTTAGCTTGTCTGGAAAGTGTGATCTTAGGTGCCTTTACAATTTCGATGGTGAAAATTTTGAATCGTGACAAATTTATTGATCACTGCATCAACTCGATGGTGCAAACTTTAAGAAGATTTTAGGGGAGGGAAAAAAAAGGAAAACCCGATGCCGAATACGTGGGGCGCATATTACAACTATGGGTTCTCCATGGAGAAAAAAGAAGATTTAATATCTAAAGTTAAGTAGAGATTATCAACTTACTTTATGTTTGTATGATATATGCGTTTAATAAAGTTGGTTAAATTACCGTTTAATGTCAGATTCTAAGGTGCAGTGAAGAAGGTGCCTTCAAGTTTAGTTTGCTTGATTACACGTTACTCCATCCAATTGTAATTAACACATTTTGGTCCCTATCAATTAGTTAGACCACTAAGATTGGCAATTGTATTGCGCAAGCTCTTTGCTAGGTTTTCACTTCTTTTATATTTTCAGGTTGTAATTACGAATGATTTAATATGGATGCCATTGTTAGAGCCCGTTCGAGCCAAAACTTCAAAAAAATTCTTAGTTTGACAAGTGTATTTTTCCAAATTTCATTATAAATTTGGATTATAGTAGTTTTTGTTTGGACAAATTATTTGAAAAGCGCTTTTGTGGGTATTATTGGGTGGGCGAAAGTTTGTAATAGTTCAGACATATAACTATCTTGAACTTATAAGTTGGGTGGGCGAAATTTTATAAATTGGTGAACGCAAATTTGTGAACAGATTTGGATTTACTAATTTGTAAGAGGAAAAAAAACTCCATACAAACAAGGTGTTGCCGATTGTGAAAGAGAAAGAAGCCCTCAAACTATTAGATGCACAAGTGTGTAAGAGGGATATGAGTATAACGTCGATGAATAAAATATATATTTTGCCTCAAATTTATGCATCAATTTTCATTTACATTATTTCTAGGGTAAACTTATTGCGTTTGATGCCTATACTAAATTAATAAATACACAATGACACGCGTCTTTACGTATATTATTATCACTGATTATACAGTAAATTAATATAAATCTGACCTTGGTGGATAATTTTACTATAGTAAATTATTATGATTTGATGTAAGCATTATATATGTGGCCATATAGTAGCAATTAGGGGTGGTAAAATAATTTAAAGAAAACAGTTAACCACTCATATTATACACTAAAAAATTGATCGAATAATTGATCCGTTTTCAATCAGAACCATATCCAACCCGACCCGTCCGTTTGCCGCTCCTAGTAGCAATGCAGTAGAGGGGAGGGGCCAATAATCAATATGATTGTTTCTAGAGAGGTGCCTATACCGACATCAAGTTTGCAAAATAGCATAGACTAACCTCAACTCAGTTTCCATCAATGTCAAAGTAACGCTCATACAACTTCGCCAAATTCAAAATTTATCAATCCATAAATCGCCCGCCCAAACACATCTTCAAATATTACTAGTAGTATTTCTTTTTTCATCTGTCTCTGATTTCAGCTCTTTCAGCAATACCCATACCCTAACTCATCAATTTCCCATTTTTTGAGATTTTTTTTCAATTCCCCATTTCTCGATGGCAAACTCCGATTCTACTCCTCCTCCTGCTGCTGCTGCTGCCCCTCTCTCTGCAGTACACGCTTTAACTCTGTAGTTTAATATGTGAAATGGGGTTCTCTTGCTTTCTTAATTTTCTGTTTGTTTAGCATCAAAATTGTGTGTTTTCTATTAGATTACTTTTTGAACTAGGCATTTTCTGATTTCTTGTCTTCTTTACACTTAGTTGTTTGATATGCTAAATGGGTCTTTTTTTTTAATTGTCGGATTAAAATGGTGTCTTTTTCACACGGGGTTGCTCCTTTACTTTGAAATATCAACTGGTTATTTTACCAATTGGATTTTTCTTGTTTTTAGCCTCTCTGGTTTGATATACGAAAAGGGTTTGTTTTTTCTTGAGGAATTTTTGTTAATTTTGCATAAAATGCTGCTTTGTTAGTTCGAAATCTGAATTGGGTATTAGCCTAATTGGAATTTTCTTGTTCTATTGGCAGAGAAAAGAGAATGTGACACCGGCTAGCTCTAAAATTGCGGTATTTTTTCATGTTCTATTAATATTGAATTTTTGGGGTTTGGTTATTGATTTCTGTTAAACTTTGCAATTGAGGATTGTGGTTATTTCTGGTGGATAGGAATTGACAGAATCAAGGCAAGAGCTGCTCACTAGGATTCAGAGCTTGAAAACAGTAAGCTCATATTAGTAGCATCTGTAAAAATGTATGCTTATTTTGTTGCTATTAATGGTATTTTACTAGTGACTTCTTTGATGTGCAGGATCTTCAAAGCTGGAGATCAAAGTTGGATGGCCAAGTAAAGGTCTATCGTGATGTAAGTACATCCTTCTTTCATTTCCATTAGTTGTAAATGAATTTAACAGACTAGTTTGAACTTGCAATGTACTGATGATACATGTTTTGGCAAATTGTGAGGTATGACTTTGGATTAGGTTAGCGGTGATAGTTTGTTTATTGGTTGGTGTTCTCTAATCTATGTGAAGCTTAATATGTAGCTTCTTCGAAATAGGAAAGCTGTGGTGACTTGGCAAATACCATTTGAGGATAGTGTCATCAATGTAAATCTTTCATTTGACATTCTTAACGAATTCTGGTTGAAAAGGTAACTTTAGAATTAAAAACGGATGGATTTCAGCCGGCTTTCAAAATATGTTTGTCCTTGGATAGCTAAAACATCTGTAGCGTCTTCCTGGAAATGCGAGATGATTGGATCAGCAATTACATCTAGAAATATCAATGTGAGACAAGAAATATTTAAAGGGAGAAGCACGGGCCAGGAGAAAGGTCAATATAACCAAAGTACAAGGATATAAGATATTCCCAGTTGGTGAAATTTCAATGATCAAACCAACACTTTACCCTTTTCTTTTTGCAACTGATATATTTGATTAGAATCTTGAGAATGGGAGAACATCATTATTTTCTTAGCTTTTTGTTCCGAGTAGGATTTTATTTCATGTGATGTGTGCTTGACAAATACAAAGATCTGCATGACAGATGGGAGAAGGCTCCTTTCAAATAACATTTGATCATCTGGAATCCTTGTACTTCTTAATCTTATCCAGCTATTTAGAAGTTTCTGTTTTTTTTTTTTACTTTCAATCAGGAATTGTCGGAGCTCAAGAAATCGCTGAATGTTGAAGTGGACCAACTGAGATCTGTGAGCAATCTTCCAGTCTATATGTTTTCATGATCTTTTGAGATTCAGTTGAATATTTAATAGTATATTACTATAATTTTTTTTGAACCAGGAATTTCAGGAGTTAAAAACAACTCTTCAACAACAGCAGGAAGATGTCACTGCCAGCTTAAGAAACTTAGGGGTGGGCTGTCTTATGCGTTGTAACTCTTTGAATTAGGAAATTATCTGATGTCCACTCGGTCTCAGCCTGATAGCAGTATTAACATTATACTTCTTCCTTGCATTTTATAACGTAAATTTAACTGATCAATTTGACTTGTGTAATATTAAAGTAACAGTTGAAAAGTTTAGCTTCACAGATAACATTTGACCAAAGTTTAGGATATGAATTCCTGAAATTTGAGAAGAAGTTATATAATAATATTGTTGGTGAAAGGTGCCAAACAATTGGAATGATTGCCATATAAAATTGGATAGAGAGAACAGCCTTTTTTTTGCTTCAGATTGCAAAGAAATTCTAATTTTTGTTTCAATGGAACTCCCTACAGCTTCAGGATGTCTCAGAAGAAACAAAAGAGACAGAAGATGCCAAGCCTAATAATGATGAAGAGGAGAAGACTCAGGAGGAATTGCCAAAGGACAGTGGTAAAGATACTGAGCAGTAGACTGAATTATGCTCATCCTTTCCCTAAACTCATCTTCTCCGATGAGATATGCTTGGGCTTGTGTTTTAGGTTAAGAAGTGTTCTATTTTCATCCATATGAGATCAAGTCTTCCATTGGAGTAGGTTTGATGGGATGATTTCTCTTTTTTCTAGCTGTTAGTTCAAGCATTCTACTTGTACTGCTATTAACTTGCATATTTTATGACGGGTCACATGCCCTGTTGGTGGCTATGTTACTTTTATCTTGTCTTGAGCTTTTCTACAACTGAAACTTTACGCTTTCCAGTCTTCTTGCTTCTTGATCTAGTATGTAAGAACCTAAATAAGTAATCACAGGGTCTTGCGTTGGGTGCCTGATATTCATATTGGTTCCTAACGTTCTTAAGAAGCATACAAGGAAGATCTTGAATGTCCTAACAATCTTCTAGTTAACCCTTGAACTTCCTGCTCTTATTCTACTCTTGAAGATCAAGATCCAACTGTATATCTGGTTACAGAGAAGTCAATGAAAGTTCTCAGGGGTTAACTTTTATACTAGTTTCTTCATAGCACCAGAAATGAGGGACTATGGTTTATCTATGTTGCTCGGACTCCGAAAATACGGCCGGATACGTGTCGGATCCTCCAAAAGTAGTGCATTTTTGAAGGATCCAACACGGGTGTGGCTACATTTTGAGAGTCCGCGCAACATAGGGGTATGTGATCATTCTTGAGAAATATCAGAAATTGATGTTCGAGTTGGAACTTAGACTATTTACTTCAGGATGCAAAACCTAAAGTACATGCTAACAGAGCTGCAAGTCCAGTCAAATATTTTATGATTCTATGTGGTGTTGGAGGTTTAAAATTAGACTCCATGTTCAAGGATGAGATATAACCATTTGTGCATTGATCATCAGTTAGCCAAAAAGTGAAAATTTGCGTAGGTTCTGTTCTATCTGAGGGAAAAGCTTGAAAATGAGGGTATTCAATTTCTCCTTACTTTCTTACCAATCAATCACATATGAAGCAATTTTAGAGAGACCCAAACAAAAGCCTATGGGGTTGCTTTTGTCATTGGACAACTAGCATTGAAAACTGCCTTTATGTTGGATGTTTTAGTATTTTGATGATTCCTACCCTATTGACGGTAATTTCTGTATTTATTATCCTTCTGGATTTGCGTTTCCTAGTTGATTTTTCATCGTTTCATTAAACAACACACAGTTTTAGATAAGTGAACATTAGATTTGTTCTCTTAGTTGCAGGCCCGGTCCTCATGATATCTTGAAGTCACTTCGCTGGTCTATCTTACATGCAGATATCATAATTTTGGGAGAATTTTAAAAATAGCCAGATTTATAACTGATCGCTCAAAAATAGCATAATTTTAAAAGTAATTGAAATTTAACTACTTTTTATATAAGGATAAATTTGAGCGAAAATATTGTTCAAAATCTGGAAAATACTTCAGTATATTATGCTGTAGTTCTAGCATAAGTATACTTGAACTCCAGCATATTATACTGGAGTTTCAGGATAGTATGTTAGAACTCCAGGCATAAATACACTACAACTCCAGCATAATATATTGGAGTTCCAGTAAGTATATTGGTCCAGTATAACATACTGGGGTTTGGAGCACCAGTGCTCTAGTCTCCAGTATATTATAGTGGAGTTCCAGCAAATATATTGGTCCGGTATAATATACTGGAGTTTGGAGCACCAGTACTCCAGTCTTCACAACTTTATGCAAAATGTTAAGAGTCTGATGAAACTTTTAGTTCCTGCACTAATAATTGGATGTGCATCATACGACAAAACAGATTTTCAAGTTATATGTACTGATAATTAGAAAGAATTTATATACTATAGTTTAATTTCTTATAGTAGGTTACTTGCCTTCATTTCAAATTATAAACTTATGGTAACTATGGACAATCACATGTAATTTATCGAAATTCCATCCGATAAAAAGCACTTTTTCAAAATAAGCAAATTATAAAAGTTTGGGCAGCTACATAATAGTATAATTTAACTAATTGTGTCCCGTTACTACTAACCACTAATTTAATGAACTGTCAGCGGTGAACAACCACAATCCATTTCCTCATAGAACACTCAACTCAAGCGGATATGCATCTTTTCAACTTTGATCTACAGAAAAATTATGGTCTAGTATCCCTCCAGCACTCTGTATTTTCTTATTTATTAATAGTAAATAAATTTCATTTTTTTGTCTTTTTCAGATGTCATCACGCTTACTACATATATATTCACATATAGTTTGTTTTAACTGATTCTTCACAGAAAAAACTAAATTCCAAATAGAGAAAAAAAAGTTAAAAAGAAAAAAAGAGCAGCAAAGGATTCTTGTATAGATTACTACTGCATGTAACCCAAAAGTAGTAGTAATTGAAAGCATATTGTAAGTGCATGGCAGCAGGCCCAGGAGCATCTTATGTCACTATCTATCTTCCTTTCACTCTCATCTCTTAATTAAATTCTTTCTATCAATACTTTATAGAAACAATATTTCTGATTTTCTATCTGCAGCATTCTCCACTACTTTCTCTGCCTCTTTTCTACTCATTTCTCCTTCTTATGGCCTCCTCTCCCTCTGCTGCACCTCCACCTGATCAAGAACAACAACAACCACAGCTTCCGCCTCTTCAGTACACGGTCCTCTTTAATATTCTGTTTCCTATATGGTTTTACAATTTTTTTTTTTTTTTTTTTGACTTAATCTGGTTTGTTTTGTTTTCACAGACATGGGTTTTAAAAGTTTCTATCCACTGTCCAGGCTGCAAGAGAAAAGTCAAGAAAGTCTTGCAAAGCATTGAAGGTTCTCTTCTTCCCTTCTAATCTTGCTTTCTTCCTTTAACTCTCTTCTATTTCTGCTCCCTTTTTAGTTTGTATATATGTCTAATAAAAAGGATTAATTAATGCACCATCATACCTATTTCTTCATTCACTCAAAATTTGTGAATATATATGTGCTCAAGTAATTAGATATATACTAAGCATCCATTTGTTACTATAGGATTATTTATATTAACATAATGATATATAGAGCCAAGAATTCTAATAAGGGGTTTCAAAAAAAATGTAAAATTGTCATTTTTAGTATTTTTGAACCACTTTTGTCACTACATGAATTTTTTAAATTCTATTTTAAAGGGATTCAAATATATATATATATATAAGAAAACTTAATTGTACCTTGTTGTACAGTATAATTTTTGGATGAAAAGAATTCTTACGTGTGGTTATGCTACTATATATGATAATAACTTAATTATGGGTGTTTTATTTTATTTTATTTTTTGTTTTTCTATACTTTGCAGGTGTTTATACTATAGATATTGATCCACAGCAGCAAAGAGTCATAGTAACTGGAAATGTTGATGCAGAGACTTTGATAAGGAAACTAGTGAAGAATGGAAGGAGTGCTGAGTTATGGCCAGAGCCAAAACCTTTAATAAAAGAGAAGAAACCGAAGCAAAACGAAAACAGTGACGACGACGAACAAGAAGAAGATGATGAAAATAATGGAAAAACAGCTGAAAATTCCGAAGCAAACATGAGAAATAATGGTCCTCAAAGACATGGTGTGAGATTTGGTGGGGTTGAGACTATTACGTTGGATGTAAAAGAAGTAAGACAAGATGACAGGTCGGCGCCGGAGAATGTTGCCGCTGTTGAGAGGTACCCGGCGGCTGAACAAAAGGCCGGCGGTGGCGGAGGGCAAGGTGGTGCTAAGAAGAAGAAGAAAAAGAAAAAGAAGAAGAGTGGGAGTAGCAACTCAAATGCGACTGCGGGGTCTAATGGTGCACCGCCATGCAGTGAATCAGAAGCGGCGAAAATGGGTCCCGGTCAAGTGATTGATCAAGCAAATCCAGGCAATCAATTTCAGCATCCTTATTCAAACCCGTACGATCAGAATCCACCGGGTTATTGTGTTCCTCATCAGAGTTATGTAGTGAGTTACAATGCAGCACACCCTACCATAAGCGCTGCACCATCATATTACTATGTTCCATCCTCGCCGTACATGCACTCTGATTTATATTCCAAGCAATCTGCGCCGTTGGAGTCTTTTGAGATCTTGAGTGATGAGAACCCTCATGCCTGCTATATCATGTGATCATACTGCTCAAAGATAATGTGGCATATTGAGATAGTATGAGAATTTTGGCAAGAAGTAGAGTTTCATTTGCAGTTGCATTTTACTTTAATTTAGATTTAGAATGTATGTAATAGGATCGTATCATTTCTCGATTTAGACGTTAGATCATGGCTAATAAACATATTGTAAAATGTAATATGTTACGTCTAATATGTAGTAATTAATTGCATACTACTACTAGTATGTTTCAATTTACTAATCGGAGTGGATATGTGACGCTAACTAATTAACTTGTGATACAAAGGAGAGGGATCAAGATTTTAAGTCACTTTTAGAAGAGTGGAGAAGTAGTGTTGATCCGTTTGAGAACTAAAAAGCAAGGGCGAAGGGCACCGATATGGTACGGTAAAAATCAATATTATACGTGAATTTATGCGAACGGTTGCAGACAAGAATATGGATCATTGAGAAAGCGACTTCTGCATAAATGCATTAAAAGAGGCACATGACGTAACCGATACGAGCAAATCACCCATGAGGGGAGAAGATATGGACGTTCAGGTTTAAACAATTATATAAAAAGGTACCGGTGGAATGAACCAAGACAATAAAAAAGAAAAGATTCGTGAATCAACCATTAATGAGCATGAATGATCTCAAACGTAACAGAATCTTCGTGAACTGTTATGATTACCAATTATAACGTCCCATTAATGTCATTAATGCTCATAATGATTCGGCCATAAAAGGGTAAAGACGCTATACTCATAGATTTCTATAAAAAAGAAAACATATATCATTTGTACGGACATATTCTGATTATTATTGGAATACAATTATTTTCTTTTGCTTTCTATTGATTACTTTGCTATTTCATATTCTAATTTTCTTTCTTATTGCGAGAATATTGATTTTCTTGATTATCAATAACCCGAGTACTTCTAAGAATAGGCTTTGACCGAAATTGTTATTATTGGGTTAAACACGATAGCTATTGTTTTGCCCGCTCTTTAAAATATGTCAACAATGTATAGTGTATTTAAAGTTTAACCAATTTATGCAAACTTCAGGACTAAGTATTTTGAATTTTTATATCCTGAATTTTTGAGCTGCTTATTTAGACTTCATGACTTAATGTCCTAAATTTTGGAGTTGTTAATTTGAAAATTCATTATAGATTTGAATTTTTAGACACAGTTTTTGAACTTTAGGAGACGATGTCTTGAAGTTTGAACATTTAAGTTTAAACTACAGGGCGTCGTATCCTGAAGTTTGAGCGAATTGCCTAATATGTTAATACATTATAAAATGTGAATATATTTTAACAACACGCTTAAAGTGGCTATCCGATTTATATCCACTGTCAACATAAAGATATTTTTACATTATCAAGTTAGTTATAGGATATCTAATTACGGGTAAGCCTCTTTAAATTATGAGTTTTATAATCTTAAAAATAAGATAAAGCATCTACTATAATAAGTAAAATATGTGAATGCATAAAGATTTCGTATATTGATCGTGAATGTATATAACTTAAAACTCATATTAAAGTGGATGAGAATTTGCACGAAGTTAATCAGTTTATACAAGTTGAGAACTAGCCACACAACATGGAGGGAATATTTTGATTTGTTTCAAAAGCCAAAACTTTAGAGCGGCTAAAGAGGCTGAGGGAAGGAATAATTTAGGCTATGTATGCCCTGCTATCCCTTGAGAATATTCACAAAGAGAGGCCCAGTAGTCCTCTTTACTACTTTAATTTAGTATCCTTGCATGCTATTGCTGTATGTCAAATAACTCATTTTGAGTTATAATTACTAATTATCTTTGTAAAATGAATATCATACTTAATTAGATTAGATAAGCATTTGAAAATTTTAGGTTTTTTTCTTTCGTTTTGGGTAATACGCAGCATTTGGAGAATTTATTACAAAGAATGAATATAAAAAATGATAAGCAAATTGGGTAAACAGCTTCCGAAGCTTTCTAAGTAGGTATAGGGTGTGTTTGGTATGAAGGAAAATGTTTTCCATGGAAAATGTTTTCCATGGAAAATGTTTTCATGGAAAATGAGTGATTTTATCACTTATTTTCTCTTGTTTGGTTGGTAAGTGGAAAACATTTTCCGGAAAATATTTTCTATGTTTGGTTAGAGAGTAAAAAATAGTTTTTTTACAAAAATATTTTTTTTGCAACTCTCCTACCCCTCCCCCTCCCACCTCCCCCACCCCTCCCCTTCTCGAAGTCTCTAAAAATTGACACAATCTAAAGGAACTAATGTGATGCTTTACTTTTTAACGCAAAAATCGCGTATTTTCGAATCGGTAAATTTATAATTTCTAAACCCGTAAACTTCTGAACTCATAATTTTGGAACTTATAAAATATTGAGTCTTTAAATGATTAATAGTAAAATTAAAAACAGAAAAATATATTTTAAAATTTTTTTTGGGAGGGGGGGGGGGGCAGTAAATCGAAAAAAAATAAAAATTTAAATTACAAAAAAAAGTAATTTTTTTTGTGCGGGGGGGGGGGGGGGGGGGGGGGGGGGGGGGGGGGCAGAAAAATAAGAAAACAGAAATTTAAAATTATAGAAAAAAAATTAAGGTAAAAGAAATTTTTTTTTTGCGGGGTGGGGTGGAGGGGTAAGAGTGGATGGTAACGGAAAAACTGAATTTTTCTAAAAAAAAAAACTGTTTTTTGGAGAGGGGGTGGGGTAGGTTGGTGATGGTGAGAATGGTTGAGAAGGAGCTTTGGAAAATGTTTTCCCTTATTTTGATAAGGAAAATATTTTCCTCCAATTGGAGGAAAATAAATTGATAAGGAAAATGTTTTCCAAAACATTTAAGCCAACCAAACATGCGAAAATTGAAAAATATTTTTCAGAAAATATTTTCCTTCATACCAAACACACCCATAATTAAGAACAACCAAATATCCTTAAAGAGAAAATGAAAAGACTTGAAATGAAAGGGTAGAAAAAGAAAGAAAGAAAAAAAAAATTTAGTGTGTCAATCTACGTCTTTTAGTTAAGTAGCTTTGAGAACTTTATTCGGATATGAACTTTTATAAAGTTGACCAATCTTCTTTTTCAATCTTCTAGTTCCTCTCGTAGGAGTAGGACTTCTTCATTTTTCTGAGTGAGGTTTTACATACATGTGTGTTTAAATCACACACGTACTGACAATCTCTTTGGCTAAGAACTAATTTCAATTAAATTACAATGTACCAGGTAACTACGGCAACAACAACCCAGTAATATTTTATGAGTGAGATCTTGGGAATATAATGTGTACGCAAACTTTACCTCTACCATGTGGGTAAAGAGGTTGTTTCCAAAAAACCCTTGGCACAAGGAAATGAAAAAGAGGCAATGGAACAATAACATCAACATACGTCACGAAGACAGTGCCTACAAATTATAGAATATAATCAACCTTATAACATTTTTAAGATTATAAAAGATACCAAACATAAACAATAAGCTTGCATTCTTGACGTATTGTTCCATAATGTAGGAACAAAGAAGCAAAAGAAGGAATGTCATTGACAACTACAAAATCTATCTTTATTGATTCAGCAATGATGATTACAAATATTTTTGAAACCAAGGTCTAGACTTTCGCTATAATTTCGTTAGTGATCTTCTCTTGTTCTTCTGTCCCTTTTTCTTGAAGGAGAGAAGTCCCCCTTTTTATGTCCTCTTACCTCCTAGATATATTATAAGTATTCTCTTTTGTACTCTAACGGTCCTTAGCCAGAATACCTTAATCTCTTGATTGTACTTTACTTCGCGCCCCTTAAGTATCACGACACGTACTTTGATATACAAGCTTTTTAGTGGTTCGATCTCGACAATGGCCGAGATATTCATCGTTATTGCGCCTTATGGATACGACCACAACTTAGTTGACACCTTGCTATTTCTTTTAGAGCTAATCTATGCATGGTTAAATTTTGACCCATATAGTTAGTCCCTCTGCCCGTTGGGGTCGCCTCTTGATGAGCTCGATGGGCGAACTCTGTCGATCCAAAATTGGGAGAAATCTGAACGCTTTATGCGAGGGACAATCACTTTATGGCTAGGTAGTGGAATGACATTTCGAGAGATGCGTCAGACCATAACGTAAGTTCATAATGTAATTAATATTTCTCATGCGTCATTATGACGCTCGTTTTCTATGCATTGTGTCATTTCCCGTGCCCTTTTCATTTTCTAGTTAGCGGCTCTTTGTTTTCCCGTTCGGGACATTTATATCCCTATAAATAGGGCAGAGCCTCTCATTTGAATGATACACCTTTTCAATCGCTTAAGAAAGGACCTTACAAATCACCTTCTTCTCCTGTAGTTTCTCATATCTTTGTTTCTGTTAGGATTCGCAGTGACCATTATTTTTTCCCTTACCATTTTCGTTTGTTTTGATCAAATAAAAAATTGGCTAGTGCTTCTTCCCACTCTGACAGAATTGTCGGTGTTCTGGTGGTGCTGGAAAATGACGTACCCCTACTCGAAGGGGAGTGGAGATAGCGGAAGACGAGGGTTTTCTGACGGTAGATGAGGTGGTTCCTCGCCCTGGGAAGGCGAAGACCGACTTTAACAACCCTGCCAGTGATGAGCCGGAACCCGTTTTTCTACGATGGATGATATGGCGCTCACGACGTTCAAAGCCAAATAGAGAATCCCTGATCATATTGAACTGGTTCCGGCAGGTCGGGACATAGTGCATATACACCGCTAGGGCTACTGCGCTTTTTATGCGTATCCCTTTGTCATCGGGTACCCACTTCCCCTACTTTCCTTGGTGGTGGATTTCTGCCGCTTCTATGAGTGTGCTCCGCTTAAATTTCTCTGTATGCGTACAAGATTTTTCTTATGCTTATCAAGTATGTGGAGCTAGTCGATCGAGGGATTTCTCTATGACACATGCTTCACCTCTTCGCCCCCATTTTCTTAGGGGTACGATGATTCACATGCGCCATGGAGAAGCCAAGAGCTTGGTGGTGAAGATGGACGATAAGGAAAATCGCCATTTTTGGGAGTGTGTCTTCTATGTCGGAACAGAGCACATTGTGTCAAACCCATCGGGTTTCCTAGGACGTAGAATTTCGCTTGTAAATTTTCCTTTCTATTTACTTTATGCTATTCTTCTTAAGGTGGTCATCAATCGTCTCCCTTTAACGACCTTACTGAGGGTTGCTTTTGTTTTTGTAGCCGAGAGAGTACTACCCCGATTAGTTGCTGATATCCGCGTGTGGGTGAGCACAATTCTCCCCTCACACAATGGGTCGTGAATAGGCACCTTTCTATGAGAAGTTTGGGAGCAAGCCCCTTGTCGGTGAGTTGGCTCGTTGTGGTCTTGCTTTATTCTCTGCTCCGTAGTTTCTTTAACCTTATCGTTGTATGATCAAATCCCTTCTCATTGGCAGGTCGGAGAGGAGTGAGAAGGGCGGGGTTCCTGAGCTTTCATTCCGTCAATCGGCTCATTGGAGAGTATTGTGTGTCGTTCCATAGTTTGTATATGTTGGTAGAGTCCCGATTTATCTGGTCCCTTCGTTGCTCGGCCTGTAGAGGTCGTTGGCGGGATAGACGATGAACTTATTGCTTGGGTTACTGGGCACCCTGGGACTTCATCAATTCAAACGACGTTCGGACGTGACTCATAATATTTAATCGGCTGAATTGGCGTAGGATTGTCATGGCGAGCATACGTGCAAGGTTTTCGAGCTGATGTTCTATCGGTGTTGGAGAGACTATACGTTCCATGGACCTATTGCTCAGTCCCAGGTTCCGGAGATTATTTCTTAATAATGTCGGCATGTTCTGAGTCGTTTATGTTATTTGTAATATGTTATGGCGCAAAGGGCTTTGCTCGGTCATTGCCTGCGAGATGATACGTTCCAACGATCCTTAGCCAGAATACCTTAATCTCTTGATTGTACTTTACGTGCTTTGCTGTACAAGCTTTCTAGTGATACGACCACGACTTAGTCGACTAATTGCTATTTCTTTTAGCACTAATCTACGCATGATCAGATTTTGACCCATACACAGCAACATGAGAATTTTTTTTTTCCTTCGGGAACATAAGAATAATAAAGATCAAATCTGTTTGAGGATAATCTCATTGCAATGATTGTCGACTGGTCTTTCTTGGGGGAGTACTGACTGTACTAAGGGTCAGAGCTTGCTCAAGTCTGTTTAATTCAATTGGCCATCCTCAAGGCTTACAGAGAATAAGAATAATCTGAAATAGAAAACGCCTGAGAAGAGGATATTAATCAAAAGAAAGCCAGTGTTTTTGGTATTTACCCTTCGCCTACAGATTTTGCTGAGACACTTTTCAAGTATTACTTAGTTTATCAAATAAATATAAGATACGACATTTATCTTATTGTACTGCCTAAAGATATGATTGAACGATTGTTGTTGATTTCTTCGTTAATAAGCTAGTACAACGGCAACAAATTCTATGAATTTTTGCAAATGGGATCTGATTAGGATATAGTGCACGCAGACCTTAATCTTATATAAGGAGAGCAGAAATATTGTTTTCGTTAGACTCTCGGCTAAAGAAAAAAATAAGAAAAGCAGTAACAACTGTCACACCTCCTTTTTCCGCACCCGCGGGAGCGCGAGGGAGTTTTTCCAATTAAAGGACAATCGAGACGGGATCAATTTATTAAATTCAGAGTCGCCACTTGGGAAAATAATGGTGTCCCAAGTCACCGGTTTAATCCCGAACCGAGGAAATTTATGACTCTGTAATACAGTCTGCGAAACTAGAAATCTGGATAAGGAATTCTGTTAACCCGGGAGAAGGTGTTAGGCACTCCCGGATTCCGTGGTTTTAGCACGGTCGCTCAATTGCAATTTTTGTTTCTATCCGATTCTTTTATATATTTTAACTATGTGCTTTTAATGCTCCGCTCTTATTTTTTAGAAGAATTGCGACGTTACGAAAACACATTTCGAGCCGCACCGTAACCAGTACGCCTGCGACTCTAATGTATTTCGGTTTCGCCGAGAGTAAGATTTGGGTCACATAAATGCACACCCGTATTCAGGAAAGTAATTTTATTTCAAGTCGTGCCTAAAGAGTCTATCGTCTATTTAACTTTGGGAAAAGGACCGTGAAATTCACTAAACGGTCCTTCCAAGTCTAAGTTTTCATGACAATTATTCGAGGGCCCCACAATTGTGTATTTTTGGCGAGGCTCGTCTCGTTTATTTTAAAAGGACAATCCTAAAGTGACTACATTTTTTCTATTAAGTTCGTCTCTAAATAAAAGAGAAAAGGTCCTAATTTATTGCATGTTTATAAGCTCGGACCTCTTATTAGTTATTAAACCAATGTGAACGGAAATTGCACTCGAGCTTGCATAAGGGAAATTGTTTTATGCCTTATTCTACAAGCGAATAATACTAAAACTAAAATTATAAATAGCATACGAATTTGAAAAATGTCAACATAAACTAACCATTCTCTAATTAATTTAAACCACCAGTATTAGATAAACCGAACCATTGAAGTTAACTATGTGTAATACAAAAGTCATTTTTTGAACTTCATGCTAATGTTCATCACTACCTTAGTTATTAATATTATTCAAATTGCTAATTAAAATGACGTTATTTACCCAAGTGACCTCGTAAATTCAGAATTAGAATAATTATATAAACCCGATTCACACAATTCAATCATTTGAATGTTAACGGTTTGAGTCTTAATCCCTATTCAAACACATGTCGCAATTAATCAAAATGACCTTTGATATTTAAATCTTAAATAAGACCATACTAATTTCTAGTTCTAGACTAAATCCCTGTTTTGGTTTTCTAATTTCAATTTAACATTGACCAACATGGATTACATACAAAATAGATACAGTCCATAATTCATCAGTTAACTTATACAAATATGATGCGATTGCAGATGTGTAGTATACAAAACAGGATGAATTTAAACATAGACTTCAGATCTTCATATATGTCCAAACTTTGAACTTGCCAACTACAATTTCTGGTATTCTAAAGATGTGTACCTGGACTTTAAAGAAAAGAGAAGTGAGGATGCATTATATAGCAGCACAAACAGCGGCTAACAACAACAGACCAACAACAACAGCTTTAACAACAGACCAACAGCAACAGCTTTAACAACGGACCAACAGCAACAGAACCCCCACGACAACACAGCAACCACCACAACAACAACCTCGACAAACCACAACAACAAACTCGACAATAAACAGTAGCGACAACAATAGCCTTAACAGCAACAAACCAACAGCAACTGAAGCAACCGAAGAACAGAAGCAAACAAGTGAGCCCTTGTGTATTTTTTATGAGTGTCCGTCCATCCCCCTATTCTCCCTGTATTTTTAGTTCAAAATTCTTTCTCCAGATATCTCTGTGTGTGTAGGAATATTTCTGTCTATCTTCGAATCCCCTACTGTCTTAGATTAATGCTATCTTTATAGCTCCAAACAGACCCCTCCCCCTAAATGACTTCTTGATTCAAGTTAAATGGTTCCCCATGCTTACTTGTTTTCCCCTCTTGTTTTTATCAAAAGTCATGGGTGTATTATAGTATTAATATTAACTCCCATGCCTATTGTTTGGTTCCCCACTAACACTTGTCTCTTCCTTAATTAATTCAAAAGTTATGGGCAACATATTTAATTACTTCTTTTAACATCTTCCAAAGCCACTATGTCTTGTTCCTCACTAAGTATTAAACAATACCCTTTTTAATGTTATTAGTGCTTAGTGGATAAAATACTTTAACATAAATGATTCTTTAAGTTTTCAATTTCCATATTACCCCTAAAACTACTGAAATTACTATTCTTCCCCCAAACCTTCATTTGTAACAATGCTAACAACTGACCAAAATTAATTCCTAATTAAACACCAAATCACTATCAGCTATAACCAATGCCTAACAAAATTCTCATAACAAACTTACTATAACTCATATTAGATCACTTAGCATCAGAACAACAGGAACAAACCAATCATATTGGGAACCAATCATGATGGACTCTAAAACAAAATGAACGGGCATGGAAATCATTTAGTATGAATCTGAAAAAACCACATTAATACTAAACAAAACTCAACAGGACACTGAAGTTGAAGCTGAATCAAAATCACATTAACACTAAACATCAAACTCAACAGAGTATTATTATACTTCAAATCGTCAAATTCAATAATAGTTCAAAACAACAATTAACTACGCACGGAATGAGTTAATCCCAAACGACAGAGGTATGGAACATGATTCATTGACACATAAGACAGGGCAAATTCAAAATAACCAGCAATACAAAGAAAAACAAAATCAAGAATAGAACCAAAACTCTATTCTAAACGAAACAAGGGAAAGGAAAAATGATAAACTTATCGGAACCAAACTTGAACTGGCGACTGAACTTGAAACTGGACTCAATCTCGGCTCGAACGAAACTCGATATCTAGCGCCGAACAATCTGCCGTCCCTCATCGTTTGATGTGAAGAAAACGACGACGCGAAGAAGACGACGAAGCAGAAGTTTGATGAAGTTGTTTTGTCGAGCTGGGTGGTTCGTTCATGGTTACTGGTCGACGAGCAAGAGGGAGATGACGCAGCTGCAACTGGTCGACGAACTGGCGATTGTTTGGTAGTCGTTTATGGCTGGACGCTGCTTCAGGTGGAGTGAGCGATGAGGAAGCTGATGGTCGTTTGGTTGCTGCCGGCAGACTGGCGGGTTCAGGCGATGGAGAATGTCGAACTCGGACACTTGGACGTGAGGCTGGAGACGAAGGTGGTCGTGGGGAATGGCTGGTGGCTGATTGGTGAGTGTTTGGGCGGCGGGAGGTGTGGATGAGCAGGCGGCGGCTGTGGGTTGTTTGAAGTAGAAGAGAAGAGAGGTGGGGGGGGGGTTTAGGATTAGGGTTTGTTTTTGTGTAATGAAAATGATGGTGTATTGAAAAGAGGGGGGTTTGATTATTTCGGACCGGGTCGGGTTGGGCTGAGGTGTTGGGCTGGCTGGGTAGGGAATTGGGTGGTGTATTGAATTACATTGGGCCTGGTTTTGCTATGGCCCAATTCCGATTTCCATACTACATTCCATGGTGTATCATATACATATGTGTATATATATATATATATATATATATATATATATACTAACTCATAAATATATATATATATATATATATATATATATATATATATATATATATATATATATATATATATATATATATATACTAACTCATAACACAATTAATTTTTACTACAATCATCCCACATAATTACATATCACTTAAATGTAAACCGTATAATTTTGATATTAAACACTAAAAAAAAAATGCAAAACATGATGTATATATTTTGTATTTTACTAATTTAAATAAATAAACACGCACACACAAACATGCAAAAATGTAAGATAAAAATAACACAAAAATCACGAAAATCATGCTCAACATAAAACTATTTTATTTTTGAATTTTCTGGGAGTGATTCTCATGTAGGGCAAAAATCACGTGCTCACAGCTGCCCCTCTTTGCGCGTAAACATGAAGAGTTTTCGTGCAAAGATAAGTGAGCGGATACGAGCGATTTTTGCCTGTTCGAGCACCCCGTGTGAAGCATTTTTTGGAAAAGTTTGACCGAACCTTCGCTTCAAAGGTCTCCTACATATCCCTGGCTAAAAGGGAATCAGGTCAATGTAGTTCGGGAAGTTTTGGTAGCTGGGACTACCGTGACTGTTGTGATCTGCTGTTACTGTTGTTGCTGCTATTGCCACTGCTTAACTGACCTCCTTATTACATCGTGCTAAACAAAATAAGAAGCTAGACTAAGTTACAGCATTGCGAAATCTTATCTATCTCTTCATCTTGACTCTCCCATGTTCCTTGCTATTCTGTCGGTTTTGATGTTCCTTCTGATGCTTCTTCTCTTCTCACAATTGTTATTTCGGCATATCTTGATTGCCGAACTCCGACCATTGGTTCCTCCTTTGTGATCCCCGAACTATTCTTCTTCGAAGTCTGAATCTATCTTTCTGATCCTTGTTGCCTTCCTTCTGATTTTGAACTTGGATTCATGCTGGGGATTTCTGTTACATTCTGTAACTTTCCGATTCTTCACTATCCTTATCAAATCTTGGAAATTGAGACGCCGTTCTGCTTTTCCGGCGGGCTTCTGACTTCAACGACAAACTCTAATCATAAATCGCCATTCCATTCTTCAGGCGGGCATCTGACTTCAACAACAAACTTCGAATATAAATTGCCATTCCATTCTTCAAGTGGGCACCTGATTACCAAAACTTGAAATATATAGATCGAATGATTACCATCTCAGGATAAAGATTCATCGGACTGAGATTTTGATATCTTAGGAGAAAGATTCATCAGACTAAGACTTTGACGCTATGAGATATTCAAGCGGGCTCCTGACTTCAACAACATCTTTTGAAAATAAACGCCATTCCTCTCTTCAGGCGGGCTCCTGACTTCAACAACATCTTTTGAAAATAAATCGCCATTCCTCTCTTCGGGCGGGCTCCTGACTTCAATCATCAACTCGGAAAATTAAACGTCATTCCTCTCTTCAGGCGGGCTCCTGACTTCAACATCAACTCTGAAAATTAAACGCCATTCCTCTCTTCAGGCGGGCTCCTGACTTCAACAACATCTTTTGAAAATAACTCGCCATTCCTCTCTTCAGGCGGGCTCCCGACTTCAACAACATCTTTTGAAAATAAGTCGCCATTCCTCTCTTCAGGCGGGCTCCTGACTTCAACATCTTTTGAAAATAAATCGCCATTCCTCTCTTCGGGCGGGCTCCTGACTTCAATCATCAACTCTGAAAATTAAACGCCATTCCTCTCTTCAGGCGGGCTCCTGACTTCAACAACATCTTTTGAAAATAAATCGCCATTCCTCTCTTCAGGCGGGCTCCCGACTTCAACATCTTTTGAAAATAAATCGCCATTCCTCTCTTTAGGCGGGCTCCTGACTTCAATCATCAACTCGGAAAATTAAACGCCATTCCTCTCTTCAGGTACCATTTTATTCTTGCTGCATCGACTCTTGAGCCATCCTCTCTTCAGGTACCATTTTATTCTTGCTGCATCGACTCTTGAGCCATCATTTCTCCTAAATCACCTTGTTTCGGAACTGCTTTCCTCCTGGGTCGTGTTGCTTTCCCTCCTGACTGCTGGGGATATCTTTAGAACTGTTTACTTGCCTGCTGAGGATAATGATGCTGGGAAAGTTTTCCTTCATCCCCTCATTTCCTTTGACTCATGCGCTTGAATTTGTGCTGGGATCTCTTGTTGTAACCCTCTGCTTTATGTCGGGTTACTGGTTTCAAGACCTGCAATGTAAAGACTGAAGACTTGCCTTTTGTTATACAGGTAGGCGCCTGCTTTTAGTAGCAACTTTTGAATTAAAAATGCATTCTGGCAATAATTTATGAAATATGCAAAGGACAATGTAAAATAAAACAAACATAAAATATCCTTTTCAAGGGCGGATAGTCCCATCGTAATCTATTCGAGGGCGAATACTCCCATCGTATCCTATTCGAGGGCGGATACTCCCATCGTATTCTATTTGAGGGCGAATACTCCCATTGTATCCTATTTGAGGGCGGATACTCCCATCGTATTCTATTCGAGGGCGAATACTCCCATCGTATTCTATTCGAGGGCGAATACTCCCATCGTATTCTATTCGAGGGCGAATACTCCCATCGTATTCTATTCGAGGGCGAATACTCCCATCGTATTCTATTCGAGGGCGAATACTCCCATTGTATTCTATTCGAGGGCGAATACTCCCATCGTATTCTATTCGAGGGCGAATACTCCCATCGTATTCTATTCGAGGGCGAATACTCCCATCGTATTCTATTCGAGGGCGAATACTCCCATCGTATTCTATTCGAGGGCGAATACTCCCATCGTATTCTATTCGAGGGCGAATACTCCCATCGTATTCTATTCGAGGGCAAATACTCCCATGATATCAATGTATGAAAGTGAACAAACCCGAGATGTCCTGTTCGAAGGTGGACAAACCTGAAACATCCTATTTGAAGGTGGACAAACCTGACACGTCATCTTGAATTGCCTTCCTCGTTTCTCCGAGAAAATTTTCAACAACGGCAGAAAATTTTCTGCCCCAGTATTGGTGTTCTTCCTTGTGGCATGATTTTCTGCTATCAATAGCACTTTCTTTCCCTGTTTCAAATCGAAGAAAATTTATTAGTTCAAAACATTGTGAGCGGTTGTGCCGCTCATGTGGGGTGGTTTTTCCTTTTCTCCTTTCCCTCGCTCGGGGTTCTCAAAACTTGTAGGGGAATGATTTCATTTGCTGGAGATGATGTTCCTGCTGGGGATGGGTTTTTCCATTTATCCCTTCCCCTTTCTGTGTTTCTCAACTTGCTGGGGGTTATTTTGTTGAAGATGGGATTTCCTTTCTTCCTTTACCACTCTGTGTTGTCCGACCACCTCGGAACTTGCTTTAGATAACATTGCTGGTGGATTTTCATTTCCTCAAAATTGGTGTTTCACTCTTCTGAAGACTGTTGGAGATGACATTGGTTTAAATATTGCTTCCCGTAAGGCTTTCCTTCTTCCCTAAGTGGATATTGACTTCCAGAAAATTTTCAAACTGAAAAGAAAATTTTCTGCCCCAGTTTAATAATCTTCTTTGCACCATACTTCTCTGTCGTCAATGGCATTTCCTTGCCTTGCATAATAATTGGAAAGTTGGTGGCAAGTTTTGAAGTCATTTCTCACTATGTTTTGACTAGACTGACTTTGATGGAGAATTTTGACAAAAGGAGAAAGATAAAAAGAAACAACAAATAGAAGACAAGGGAGGACCGACTCTCTAACCAGAAACAACTATAAAAACTTATCAAACGCGGATACCAACTCTACTGGTCATGACATGCACATATGGCCTATCCTCCATCGTTAATTTCCTTTCACGATTTCTGTCTCGTGATTTCCATCTAATTATCACCTTTATTCGACTTGTAGTGCCCAAAGGGTTTTCACTTTCAAGCCTCTCTCATTTTGATTTTCTCTCAGCTTTCGTCGCCTTATGGTGCCTGTGAAGGTTTTCACCGGTAAGACTCTCTCATTTGTATTACTTTTAACTGGGGATTGGGGTGTCATTGCCAAGACTCTCTCGTAGTTCCTTTCTGCCGGGAATCAAAGTCTTTTTCTGCTGGGAATCAGAGTGTCATATTCTGACGAGACTCTCGTGTTTATTTGACTTGGCCTATTTTGAAGACTGATCGGAAGGTCTTTCTTTGGACCGTAATGTGGGATTTGGATAGGGCTAGAAAGAAAGGGTATTGAAGGCTCAAAACAAAATCAATTTTGGGTTCAAAATTTACAACCTTCGGACCTAAATTTTTATAATCAACACAATTTTCTTTGCCCCAGTTTTTCTTGGGGAATTTTTATTACTTTATTTACACTATGACCGAGCTGTGAAGCGCCTACGTATCCTCTTTGAGGAATCAGGTCAAACGTAGTTCCCAATTCCTTCTTTCCATTTTTTTTTCATCATTTTTTCATTTTTTTTTCTTTTTCGTTCCTTTTTGGTTGTTTTTGTTTTTCTCTTTTTTCTTTCTTTATCTTCCCCATTTGTGTTTCTAATTTTGGTACCGATTCCGAAGGAGGGGTATGAAATAAATCAAAATAAGGCTCGAAGGGTTGACGATGGATAAAGTGTTTGGATAGCAGAACAAAATGCCTTCGTCATTCCAATCTTCAAAACATGCCAAGTGTAAACAACACAATTAATATTCGTCATATCTTTAAAGCATTGTTGGGCAACACTCTCATTTTCATTATTATGAACGACCCCATGTCAATTTTGGCAACTTGCCTTTAACGGTTTTCTTTTACTTGCCCCAGTTTCTCATGACTCGGGTTTCGAATAATCTCAAACCGTTCTTACTTCATTTAAATATCTCGATCACCTCCCAATGGTTTTGTGATTAACTTTAAGATCAGGCCAGAACTATGCGCGCACGTCATGTCACTAGAGCTAGCAGAAAAAGAACTATAGGAAGGAAATGACTAAATAACAGAAAATGTCTAGAAATAATATAAAATAGGTCATTGCATTAACCGATAAAACAACGACTCGAACAACCAAAAAAAACAAAACTGGGGTACAATACTTAGAACGAACCTAGACCCCTTTAGATGAGACACTATGATCAAAAGAAAAATACAAGGATAAAAGGTTTGAGCCATAAAACAACATTCGGATTACCATTCTGAAATAACTCGGACAAATAGAAATGACAACAAAACGAACCACCAAAGCCCCATCTAGCTGACCAAAAGATGGAGTATCTTCCCAATTACCAAGCACGACGCTTTAGCCACTAAGTTCTGCATCCATATTGCCGAGGCTGCCATCTGCTTCAACATTTTTAGCTTCAGTCAATACACCCCCCAGAGGATTCGTATGCTCTCTGTCATCATCATTGATCACAATCAACCATCCTTTTTGAATCATTCTTTCTATTTCCTTTTCAAGGTACGACAACTCTCAATATCGTGCCCTCTAACATTGGAATGGTATGCACATCGTGCAATAGGATCGAAGCTTCTTGCACGTGGATCGGGAGTATATTCGGGGAGCGGTGTAATCAGGCCGACATGTTTTAACTTTTCAAACAGACTTGCATAGGATTCCCCGATAGGGGTGAGCGCCTTTTCTCGCTTCAGCAACCTCTCCTCCCTAAACGCCTTATTGGGCCTGAAACCTGACCCGGGGGGTTTCCGGTATGTTCGTGGGGGTTGGTAGGCTTTTGTGGAGCTGGGTACCTGGAAGGTGAAGTACGATTTTGGGTGTCCCTTGGAGAGTAGTGGTGTTGGGGACGGGAGTAGCGTTGTGAAAACATAGCTGGGGGACGAGTAATTGAGCTACTCGAGTGGCTGGAAAAGCTGTGATAGGTGGGTACATATGGAGAGTGTGAGGGATCATCCGGCATCGGGTTCAGTGGACGGGTAAGGACAGAGTCCGGGAAGCTAGGTGGTGGCGGGGGTGGTGCTTTCCCATCCATCCACGCCCGATACATATCAGCCACATGTTGTCTCAATATCTTGACTTCTTCTACTAACCCGTGGTTCCGTTCAACCAGCTGTTGTCGGGTATCGGTATCAACCCACTCAGTCTTGAGATTATCTGCCATTGTCCTCCGACTTTGTCTTATAGGGAAGAGTTATTTTAGAACCACAACCAACCAACTTTCTGAAAATGGACACAACAAAACGAAGCCAGCATGTCAGCATTAAGGTATCCCGTTTATTGATCATTCTTCTTTTTTTTTTTTCTATCTTTCTTTTCTTTTTCCCTTTTTGTGGTTTTTTCATTTTTCCTCTTTTTTTCTTTTGTAGTTTTTTTTTTCATTTTTTTTTTGGTTATGGAAATGGTCGAATCCTATGTGGATTGCCTACGTATCATGACCCCGCATGAATCAGATCGAGCGTAGTTCTTGCAAATTAATGCAAGAAATAAAGAGATGTTTATTTGATTATTATTTTTTTTTTTGAATAAAAATTGTACAAGCCGACTCCAACTACAAACTTGTGTAGGAGATTTCTACAAGAATAAGAATATTTTTGGTGTCACTTCTGACTATTTCTACAAAATTGGCTACATAATGGCTTTTTTTTTGACAAAATGACTATTTTTGCAAAATTTATTTAAGAAAGATAAACTTGAAAATTTTTCCATCCTGTGGCTCATGGGGCATCGTTCGGCATCGCCATAACCAACACAAGACTGAGAAGTTTCTAATGTCAATTGACTATTTTTACAAAATTGGCCATGTAATGGCTTATTTGACAAAGCGGCTATTTTTGCAAAATTTTATTTAAGAGGCTACAAATTCGAAACTTTTCATCTTAAGGCTCAGGGGGCATCGTTCAGCACCGACACAGGCCAACACAAGACTGAGAAAGTTTAAATGCCAAATGTGGCCATTTCAGCAAAACCATATGTCGTTTTAATCCTGTGGCTCATGGGGCATCGTTCGGCATCGCCATAAACCAACACAAAACTATTTTTTCATAAATTGGCCATATAATGGCTTATTTAGACAAAGTGGCTCTTTTTGCAAAATTTTATTTAAGAAGATGCAAATTCAAAATTTTATCCTGGGGCCTATGGGGCATCGTTCAGCACCGACACAGGCCAACATAAGACTGAGGAAGTTAAAAATGCAAAAATATGGCTATTTCAGCAAAATTTCGGCCATGTAATGGCTTATTTGATAAAATGGATATTTTTTGAAAAGTTGAGTGATGACTCAAACTTAATTTTTGCGGATACAGCCTTTCAACATTTCCGCGAGGGAATATTTCAAGGCTGTGTCCAAAATTATTTACAAATGACTCCAAGTGGCTATTTTTGCAAAAACGGCCTTCCGGTGTCTTTTGAGGGACATTCGGCATATTTTGAGCAAGAATAACATCACCCGACTTATTTATAACAAAATCAAAAATTTGATACTTTTTGGTTGTTTTTGCAAAAGGGGTGTGAACCCGGACTTGATTTTGCGGCTATGGCCTTGCAACATTTCCACAAGGAATATTTCAAGGCTGTGGCTGCAAATTATTAAAAATGATTCAAAGTGGCTATTTTTGCAAAAACAGCCTTCCGGCGTCCTTTCGGAACATTCGGCTATTTTCAAAAACAGCATCACTTTGATTTTATTGAAAACTAAAATTTCGACATTTTTTTTTTTGATTTTTTAAAAGGGGTGGTAACCCAAACTTGATTTTGCGGCTACGACCTTTCAACATTTCCGCGAGGGAATATTTCAAGGTTGTGCCCAAAAATTATTTATAAAAATTCAAAAAGGCTATTTTTGCAAAAACAGCCTTCTGGCGTCCTTTCGGAACATTCGGCTATTTGCAAAAACGGCATCACTTTGATTTTATTGACAAAATTAAACACATATTTTTTTTTATTTTTTTAAAGGGGTGGTTGAACCCGATGAGGGTTGCCTACGTATCCCACCTAGTGGCGAGAATCAAACCTGCGTAGTTCGGTCAGATTATTTTATGACCAATTATTTCAACAAAATTACTCTTCCTATTTTTCAAATTTTCAAATTTTCGACAGCATTTCATCAATATTTTTGATATTTTCTATTCCAAAATTCGATTCCCTTTTTTTTTTTTTTTTTTTTTAAAAGCCGGTCAGCATGCGAGTTCGAATAAATGCTTAAAACAAACATGGTATAGCAGGATGGTCTTTTCATTTCAGGTTGCCTGTCCTAGACGGACCCAACCCCCGTGTTGAGTCCCCTAAGTCAAATGCAACGTGATGCAAATAAGCGTTTCCTACTAGGGATCCGGTATGCAGTTATGTTATTCTAAATTCAAAACCTCGGTGCATGATCTAGACTGTGTACCCAAGCGGACAACTCGGGCTGAGGAAGGAGCTCCTTTCCGGGAACCAAAAGGCCAACCGGCTTAGAAACTTTCCGAGCCTCTTTATTATTTCGGGTTATGACACTAACAGAATAAGGAGTCTCAACCAGTGAGCACATCCCCGGGGTGAGAAGTGAAGGGTTTGCGGCACAGTTTTATATACAGTTCACGTAATATCAAAGCGGTAAACATATAACAGTTTGTATATACAGTGCAACTAGTATCAAAGCGGTAGACATGTAGCACATTAATTAAACATGTAATAAAATCAGATATAGACAAAACAACAATTTAACTGAGCTCGAATTCTTAGACCCCGAACCGAAGTTCAGAGGCACCAATCCCCAGCAGAGTCGCCAGAGCTGTCACACCTCCTTTTTCCGCACCCGCGAGGGCGCGATGGAGTTTTTCCAGTTAAAGGACAATCGAGACGGGATTAATTTATTTAATTCAGAGTCGCCACTTGGAAAAATAATGGTGTTCCAAGTCACCGGTTTAATCCCGAACCGAGGAAATTTATGACTCCGTAATACAGTCTGCGAAACTAGAAATCTGGATAAGGAATTCTGTTAACCCGGGAGAAGGTGTTAGGCACTCCCGGATTCCGTGGTTTTAGCACGGTCGCTCAATTGCAATTTTTGTTTCTATCCGATTCTTTTATATATTTTAACTATGTGCTTTTAATGCTCCGCTCTTATTTTTTAGAAGAATTGCGACGTTACGAAAACACATTTCGAGCCGCACCGTAACCAGTACGCCTGCGACTCTAATGTATTTCGGTTTCGCCGAGAGTAAGATTTGGGTCACATAAATGCACACCCGTATTCAGGAAAGTAATTTTATTTCAAGTCGTGCCTAAAGAGTCTATCGTCTATTTAACTTTGGGAAAAGGACCGTGAAATTCACTAAACGGTCCTTCCAAGTCTAAGTTTTCATGACAATTATTCGAGGGCCCCACAATTGTGTATTTTTGGCGAGGCTCGTCTCGTTTATTTTAAAAGGACAATCCTAAAGTGACTACATTTTTTCTATTAAGTTCGTCTCTAAATAAAAGAGAAAAGGTCCTAATTTATTGCATGTTTATAAGCTCGGACCTCTTATTAGTTATTAAACCAATGTGAACGGAAATTGCACTCGAGCTTGCATAAGGGAAATTGTTTTATGCCTTATTCTACAAGCGAATAATACTAAAACTAAAATTATAAATAGCATACGAATTTGAAAAATGTCAACATAAACTAACCATTCTCTAATTAATTTAAACCACCAGTATTAGATAAACCGAACCATTGAAGTTAACTATGTGTAATACAAAAGTCATTTTTTGAACTTCATGCTAATGTTCATCACTACCTTAGTTATTAATATTATTCAAATTGCTAATTAAAATGACGTTATTTACCCAAGTGACCTCGTAAATTCAGAATTAGAATAATTATATAAACCCGATTCACACAATTCAATCATTTGAATGTTAACGGTTTGAGTCTTAATCCCTATTCAAACACATGTCGCAATTAATCAAAATGACCTTTGATATTTAAATCTTAAATAAGACCATACTAATTTCTAGTTCTAGACTAAATCCCTGTTTTGGTTTTCTAATTTCAATTTAACATTGACCAACATGGATTACATACAAAATAGATACAGTCCATAATTCATCAGTTAACTTATACAAATATGATGCGATTGCAGATGTGTAGTATACAAAACAGGATGAATTTAAACATAGACTTCAGATCTTCATATATGTCCAAACTTTGAACTTGCCAACTACAATTTCTGGTATTCTAAAGATGTGTACCTGGACTTTAAAGAAAAGAGAAGTGAGGATGCATTATATAGCAGCACAAACAGCGGCTAACAACAACAGACCAACAACAACAGCTTTAACAACAGACCAACAGCAACAGCTTTAACAACGGACCAACAGCAACAGAACCCCCACGACAACACAGCAACCACCACAACAACAACCTCGACAAACCACAACAACAAACTCGACAATAAACAGTAGCGACAACAATAGCCTTAACAGCAACAAACCAACAGCAACTGAAGCAACCGAAGAACAGAAGCAAACAAGTGAGCCCTTGTGTATTTTTTATGAGTGTCCGTCCATCCCCCTATTCTCCCTGTATTTTTAGTTCAAAATTCTTTCTCCAGATATCTCTGTGTGTGTAGGAATATTTCTGTCTATCTTCGAATCCCCTACTGTCTTAGATTAATGCTATCTTTATAGCTCCAAACAGACCCCTCCCCCTAAATGACTTCTTGATTCAAGTTAAATGGTTCCCCATGCTTACTTGTTTTCCCCTCTTGTTTTTATCAAAAGTCATGGGTGTATTATAGTATTAATATTAACTCCCATGCCTATTGTTTGGTTCCCCACTAACACTTGTCTCTTCCTTAATTAATTCAAAAGTTATGGGCAACATATTTAATTACTTCTTTTAACATCTTCCAAAGCCACTATGTCTTGTTCCTCACTAAGTATTAAACAATACCCTTTTTTAATGTTATTAGTGCTTAGTGGATAAAATACTTTAACATAAATGATTCTTTAAGTTTTCAATTTCCATATTACCCCTAAAACTACCGAAATTACTATTCTTCCCCCAAACCTTCATTTGTAACAATGCTAACAATTGACCAAAATTAATTCCTAATTAAACACCAAATCACTATCAGCTATAACCAATGCCTAACAAAATTCTCATAACAAACTTACTATAACTCATATTAGATCACTTAGCATCAGAACAACAGGAACAAACCAATCATATTGGGAACCAATCATGATGGACTCTAAAACAAAATGAACGGGCATGGAAATCATTTAGTATGAATCTGAAAAAACCACATTAATACTAAACAAAACTCAACAGGACACTGAAGTTGAAGCTGAATCAAAATCACATTAACACTAAACATCAAACTCAACAGAGTATTATTATACTTCAAATCGTCAAATTCAATAATAGTTCAAAACAACAATTAACTACGCACGGAATGAGTTAATCCCAAACGACAGAGGTATGGAACATGATTCATTGACACATAAGACAGGGCAAATTCAAAATAACCAGCAATACAAAGAAAAACAAAATCAAGAATAGAACCAAAACTCTATTCTAAACGAAACAAGGGAAAGGAAAAATGATAAACTTATCGGAACCAAACTTGAACTGGCGACTGAACTTGAAACTGGACTCAATCTCGGCTCGAACGAAACTCGATATCTAGCGCCGAACAATCTGCCGTCCCTCGTCGTTTGATGTGAAGAAAACGACGACGCGAAGAAGACGACGAAGCAGAAGTTTGATGAAGTTGTTTTGTCGAGCTGGGTGGTTCGTTCATGGTTACTGGTCGACGAGCAAGAGGGAGATGACGCAGCTGCAACTGGTCGACGAACTGGCGATTGTTTGGTAGTCGTTTATGGCTGGACGCTGCTTCAGGTGGAGTGAGCGATGAGGAGGCTGATGGTCGTTTGGTTGCTGCCGGCAGACTGGCGGGTTCAGGCGATGGAGAATGTCGAACTCGGACACTTGGACGTGAGGCTGGAGACGAAGGTGGTCGTGGGGAATGGCTGGTGGCTGATTGGTGAGTGTTTGGGCGGCGGGAGGTGTGGATGAGCAGGCGGCGGCTGTGGGTTGTTTGAAGTAGAAGAGAAGAGAGGTGGGGGGGGGGTTTAGGATTAGGGTTTGTCTTTGTGTAATGAAAATGATGGTGTATTGAAAAGAGGGGGGGTTTGATTATTTCGGACCGGGTCGGGTTGGGCTGAGGTGTTGGGCTGGCCGGGTAGGGAATTGGGTGGTGTATTGAATTACATTGGGCCTGGTTTTGCTATGGCCCAATTCCGATTTCCATACTACATTCCATGGTGTATCATATACATATGTGTGTATATATATGTATATATATATATATATATATATATATATATATATATATATGTATATATACATATATATATATATATATATATATATATATATATATATATATATATATATATATATATATATATATATATACTAACTCATAACACAATTAATTTTTACTACAATCATCCCACATAATTACATATCACTTAAATGTAAACCGTATAATTTTGATATTAAACACTAAAAAAAAAATGCAAAACATGATGTATATATTTTGTATTTTACTAATTTAAATAAATAAACACGCACACACAAACATGCAAAAATGTAAGATAAAAATAACACAAAAATCACGAAAATCATGCTCAACATAAAACTATTTTATTTTTGAATTTTCTGGGAGTGATTCTCATGTAGGGCAAAAATCACGTGCTCACAACAACTAACAATAATAATAACAAAATATTAAGAAAACCCAAAGGTTAATAAGCTATTAAGAAATAAATAAATTGCATTTGAGATATATAATATCAGAAAATATGGAAATATTATCAACGGATAAGGGTCTAAAATACCCTCTAGTATAGGAAATAGGACATCAAAGCCTTCCGTTAAAAGTTGGTCCCTTATATGCCCTTGCCGTCTAAAAATAGGCTAAAAAATGCCCTTATCCACTAACGGAAAATATGTAAATCCACGTGGAATTACATTAAAACGTAAAAGGGCATTTTAGACCATTTTCAGATTGTACAAGGTCATATATGAGTCAGTCATAATAGTCAATTCTCAAGCACTTTACTCCATATCAGTTTACTCACACACCTATTTTAGACCAACAAACTAATTATCACATCAAGTAACTCAATTATATACACAAACTAATTATCACAGCAAGTAACTCAATCATAGACAGAAATATTCAAATGAATGGGAATGACTTCATTGAATCCTTGCAAAAAAAAAATCATTACATAATAAAACACAACAATTAAACCACAATAACACTCACATTACATATCATTTTCCGTTAATGCAAAGAACATAACAAAACATCTAAATATCACACAAAAGAAAATCCACATCTTCTTTCGACATTTAGCATCACGCAGAGGTGAGGACTCTAAATCAACCGTTTTCTTCATTAGAACATTTCTTTCCAATTCCAAGGATTCTATTCCTCCATGATCGACGAGCATCATAACATTCTCAAGATCGGCAATTTTTCTTTGGAGTACATTTCTTTCACGGATTAGAGCTTCCTTCTCCTTCTTTAAACTGTATATGAGATTTGAAATTCTAGAAGCAAGCTCCTCATCTTGTCATTCCCAATAGGAACATTTTTCATCCTAAAACCCCAAAAAAAAATTTACAGTCAAATTGAAATAATTAAAAGAACCATCAACAAATTTACATACCTCATGCTTAGGAAACTTGAAAAATCTTGTCTCAGCATTTAAAGGAGTCCACACCATGAAATAATTAGCAGCAAGTCCACAACGACACCTCCTAATCGACCCATTTAAGCTACTCGAACTTTGCAACATTGTCTTAGAGAAATCTCCAAAACAAATCGATAAAGATGAAAAACAATTAAACCTACACTAGAACTCAACTCGAAATCGACAAGGTGACCCAATTAGTAGGAGAAATCGGACATCAATGAAGGGTCTAAAATAGGTGTGTGAGTAAACTGATATGGAGTGAAGTGCTTGAGAATTAACTACTATAACTGACTCGTATATGACCTTGTACAATCCGAAAAGGGTCTAAAATGCCCTTCTACGTTTTAAAGTAATTGCACGTGGATTTACATATCTTTCGTTAGTGGATAAGAGCATTTTTAGCCCGTTTTTAGACGGCAAAGGCATATAAGAGACCAACTTTTAACGGGAGGCTTTGATGTCCTATTTCCTATAGTAAAGGGGTATTTTACGCCCTTTTCCGTATTATCAAAGTAGAGGAAAGGAAATGGTTCTTTTGGCTTGTTGGTAGCAGTGAGTAGGGGTGTGCATTCGATTTATCGATTCGATTTTGACTCTTATCGATAATTACTTATCGATTATCGATTTGCACATATGTTTATCATTATCGTTTCAATAAATTTTCGATTTTTTCGATTTATCGATTTTTGGGGGTTATCGATTCCGTTATCGATTATACCAATAAGAAAATTTACGGGATTCCACAAAAAGTATAACGCTATAAACACGCTTAACTAATATGGACAAAAATAAGCTAAAATAAGACTAACATCATTTATAACATAAAAATTGTGTCAACAAGCATATGCAACAAAACTAAATTAAGGAATCAAATGTACGCCACCAACACTCCAATGGTATAAAACAAATACATCATCACGAGTCACGACTAATTTTGTTTTCCATTAATTTGAACTTCATTCCCTTAAGCTTTATATATCATCATTCCTTAAATGTGGTAGAGGAAATAATAGGGTTAAGACTTAGGGTAAGGGAAATAGTATTATAGAATTTAAAAAAAAAATTAAAAAAAAAATAATTTTTTTTCTTTTTTTTTCTTTTTAGTATATTTTATTGGTTTATCGATAAACCGAAAAATCGAAGATGACAAATCGAAATCGATAAATCGATAAAGAAAATTTCCAAATCGAAATCGAAATCGATAAACCGATATCGATAAACCGATAACAACTAATCAATTCGATTTATCGATAAATCTATTTGAATGCACACCCCTAGCAGTGAGATAAGGTCTTGCTCATGAATTTGGGAGTGATTTTATTTTGTACCTCACATAACTTACATTACTTGTATGGTGCCTCTTTTTATCTCACATATTTGTGGACCCATATATTATACATCTGGGTCCATAAAATTTTAGGGCCCACACAATTATAAGACAAAACTTGTCGTGTGAGGTACAAAATAAAAATTTCTCAATTTGGTAATCATTCCTAATGCTAATTTTATACTATTATTTTGTTAGTCATATGTCGCACTATTTTTGTCTTGGCTGAAATAGTTGAAATACGAGAGCATTCATCTTGTATTGGAGTTACTACTTACATGTTTTTACCGGTGATCAATTTTGTATTTGGCTTCCGTACATAGTGACGGAACTAGAGCTTCGACAATAGGTTCGTTTAAACTCAATAACTTTAATACAAATTATATATATATATATATATATATATATATATATATATATAAAAGCGTAAATTCTTACTTTAGAACACATAAAAAAGCTAGAATCTCATATCCAATAACTTCAAATCGTGGCTCCATTTTGGCCGTACACCAACAGTGGAGGTGAAGAGAGAGAGGGGTTAAACTAAAGGTGTCTAACGGGTGGGCCGGGCCGGTCCGGGCCCGATTTTTTTGAACCCGGACGGGTTCCTTACCGGGCCGGTTCCGGTCGCCTTCTTAGCGGGTTTAACGGGTTGGTGTATTTTCGGGTAAAAATTGACCCGTACGGGTTACGGGTTAAAGGGGCCGGGCCGGGCCGGGTTATACGTCTTATATATATATATATTTTTTTTAAATTCGTATAACTATTATAATTTATTTTAATAGTTTGTAACTTTGTAATTTAAAGAACACAAAGTAAATGAGAAAAACTTGCACTTATAAAGTTTCAATGTAAGACTTTAAGTTTGTATTTCAAAATTAAGTTAGACTTATAAAGTTTCAATTTAAGAGTTTAAGTTATAATTTAAAAATTAAAGTTTCAATTTAAGACTTTAAGTTTGAAACTTTGAATTTAAAAATTGAAGTTTCAATTTAAGCCTTTAAGTTTGAATTTCTAAATAAAAGTTTCAATTTAACACTTTAAGTTTGATTTTCAAAATTAAAGTTTCAATTTAAGAAATTAAGTTTGAAACATTCAAGTTTGAATTTCAAATTTAAAGTTTCAATTTAAGAAATTAAGTTTGAAACATTCAAGTTTGAATTTCAAATTTAAAGTTTCAATTTAAGTTATATTAAGAATTTGTATTACTTTAAAATATAAATTAAAGAATAGAAGGAATATGAGAAAAATTGCACTTGCTGCAAATTGCAAGTGCTTCTTTTATTTCATATTTCATAACTCAAATTTGAAACTTACAAATTGAATGTTTACATCCTTTAAGACTTGAACAAATAACAATAAGTAAATTCAAATATTTTGCATTGCCTTGCAAAGTTCATCATAATCAATATGAACTGATTGGCCTTCTTCCGGAGTATTTAATTCGGATGGGTGACCACTTGTTAATATATCTCCAAGTTCCTCGTCTTCCGGGCGATCAACATCTTCATGTCCTTGATTTCTTCTTTCCGATCTAATCCAATCTCTCATACATACTAAAACTTCCAAAGCATTGCTTCCCAATGAGTGACGCGTATCTCCAAGTTGTTGTCTTGCTTGGCTAAATGCACTCTCGGATGCAACAGTTGAAATTGGCACATTCATCACGTCCCTAGCCATTGCGTAGAGAACAAGAAATTGCTTTCCATTTTCATGCCACCACCCCAACGGTGAAAAATCCTTTGTGCGAGGCTCATTTTGTTTCTGCAAGTAGAATTGAAGTTCATCAATGTTCCTGCAACTTGTTTGAGTGTTAGAAAAAGTAGAAAAAATATTAAAACTTTCATCTAATCCTTCATCTTCAGTCAATGTAGCAGAAGTGCTACATTGCATAATAGAATTATTAACATTACCTGCAACTATATCAATTACATTTGCATAATAATTATATAATTGCTGTAAATAATCATTTAAACTGTTCATAGAAGTATATAAATTTGGGGTTTCAGTTTCCCCAATCTCCATATAAGTATATAAAGCATTCATTAATTGATGACAATCGGACATTTTAATTGAAGGATTTAAAACTGCACCAATTAAGTAAATCGGAGGAATTGAAAAGAAATATTTTTTGAATTTGTCTTGCATATTTGTCACAGCAGCCGTATATTTTTCTTTTTTCTTAAATTCAAAGAGTAGAAAAGAAATTTCCGCTATATGTACTAAACCCATAGCAATAGTAGGGTAATAAGATCCAGAAAACTCAACAGTAGGAGTATAAAATTTATGTAAAAATTTAACAACATCATTAATGACCGCCCAAGTATCAGTTGTTAACATACGACTTGGATTCGTACAATGTGCATTAGCAACTTCAATTATTGGATATCTATATTTATAGCAAACTTTTAAAAATAAATATGTATAGTTCCATCTAGTAACTATTTCTTCTGGCATGAATCGGGGTTGAAGGTTATGTTGGACACACTTATCTTTAAATTCCCTTATTCTAGAATGTCTATTATTTCCTTGAATTACACCAACCGCTTCTTCTAACAAGACTAATCTCTGTTGAAAATAAATCTAGGCCACTTTTAACAATTAAATTATACACATGACATGCACACCTAACATGAAAAGTTTCATTAACAAGTGGTTGCAAATGCAATTTTAATATTGAAATTGCGGCAGTGTTGTTAGAAGCATTATCAAAAGACATACATAATATTTTTTGTTTGAGATTATAAAATTCTACAACTTCACAAATAGTGCTGCTTATAAATGCAACGGTATGACTTTGATCTTCATCATATCTAAAAGCAATAATACGTTTTTGCATAACAAGTATTATCATCTATCCAATGGCATGTAACAGTAACATATTCACGTCCATTAACAGCTTGACCAATATCAGAAGTTAGAGATACTTTACAAGGAAGTTTTTCAAACAAATAACGTAAATATGTTTGATATTGTCCGTGAAGTCTGAAAATATCAGCTCTACAAGTACTCCTAGGTATACCTTTAAATAATGGATTGTATATTCTTTGAATATACGTAACATAATATGACGAAGAAGCAAACGAAAAGGTAGACAACCTAAAGCAATCATTTTCGCTAATTCCTCACGATCCTTCATTTTATCATATTTTACTAACCCTCCAGTAGTAGGGTTAATAGTTGTTTGACTATCATCACCATCTAGGCCCCATTCTATCGGGTGTGAAATTCTCATATGCCTACTAAGCGTTCCAGTTCTCCCTAAATTTCCTCCAGTCAAATGTTTAAATGAATCTTTACAAATTTTGCATCTCACTCTATCAGAACCTTCAATTAATTCAAAAAAATTCCAAACCTTACTTCTTTTTCTACGATTACTCGTCGGAGCCGTAGGTGGTCTACCCCCAGTGCCACGAGGCCCACGACCACCACCCCTTGTACCAACTCCAACACTACCTACCCCAGCACTAGGTGCACTAGTAGGTGTAGCGGATATCTCTTCTTCAATTCCTATTTCATTATCTTCTATTCCATAATCTTCTTGTAATTGATCATAATCTATATTTTCATTAGGCGTTGTTTCGGGAACAATAGATATTGGGCTATTACTACCAGATGCTGAAGAATTACCTCTACTTTTACTCCCCTACCAGTAACTTTTCTACACGCTTTTTTAGCAGCACTAAACATATTGTAAAATTTAAGGAATAAATAAGCTCAAAATAAATATGCAATTAAAATATTAATAAGAGAAAGAGTTGGAGGGAGTGCACCGAATTAGAGCACTTCGTTATGCAATTCCGAATTTTCGATGTTACCACGAACAAACGTCAAGCCAATATTCCAACTTGAAGTTCAAAACCCGAATGATAAAATACTATAATTGAATTTCAATTATTCAACAAAAATGAGCCAAATAAATTCGAAGATGAAATGAGAAATTATTAAGACTTGAAGTTGAAGACTTGAAGTCTTGAACTAGATAATTAGAGAATAGGTGAATGAGAGAATTTGAGATTGAGATGAGAATTTTGAGTGAGAAATGAAGAAGGGGGAGGGGTATTTATAGATTTACATAAAGGCTACATTTGTAAATTAAAAATGTGTTAAAAATTTAAAAAAAAAGGCCAAAACCTCAATAAATCCGTTGGCCAACGGATTTTTTTGGATATAGCCGTTTGGGGTGGGCCCCATATATCTGTATTTTTGCGATCGCAAATCTAACTCGAGCTCCTATTTTTTGAAATTTTAAACCCGACCCCTTCTTCAATAAAACACTCTAACCTCTCATTTTAACATATTTTCCGAACAAACTAGAGAGAGGGAAGAGAGATTTCTCGAGAAATAAAGTCCTACCCGGTTCCGGTTTCTACCGGTCTGGGCCGGTCCGGAACCGGTCCAACCCGGCCCGTTTAACACCCTTAGGTTAAACTAATAGCATTCCTAATTAATTATTGCTGAACCATATATTTATCATTTGTTAGTGGGTAATAGGTAGTACTCCCTCCGTTTCAATTTATGTGAACTCATTTGACTGGGCACGGAGTTTAAGAAAAGAGAGAAGACTTTTGATCTTGTGGTGTAAAATGAGGCACCTTTATTTTGTGTGGCTATAAATCATTGCATAAAGGTAAATTGTTTCCAAATAAGGAAAGAGGTCATTCTTTTTGGCACGGACTAAAAAGGAAATAGGTTCACATAAATTGAAACGGAGGGAGTATTATTTTAGTAAAAGAAAAGTAGATTAACCATAGAGTTGACAAAATCTTTTGATAGACACTTTTCAATGCTCGAAAGGTCGAGAAGCTACAAAGTTAGCCCCAACAAGAAGAATCATTTCAAAATAACAAAAAGGAAGATGAGCCTTCTTCAGCCATTCATAATGATTCTTAATCTTAGAAAAAGGGAATCAAATCAAAGCATATTTATTTTAGCTCAATGAATGTGACTCCCTCTCATATTCCTCTATCTTAACAAATATTCTTTTAAATATTTTACCTTCTTGATCAAGCCTTTCTCTTGTAATTTTCAAAATTGTCAATAATGCCCATGCTTAACACACTAATTTCACAGTGCTTGTAGAAATCGCCCGCCGCGCAACATAAATATGCACAAGACAAATATATCAAAGAGAAGTAGGAGATTCTTTCCTCTTTTTTTTTTTTTTTTTTTGGGGGGGGGGGGGGGGGTTGTAAGATGGGAGAGAGAGAAATGAAAAGCAATTCTTATCTGTTTAAGGAAAATCCATCATTTTCATGCATTCATGAAAATGAGAAACATTCTGTACATAACTAAGATCATAAAGGTCTTGTACAGTAAAGTTTAACAAATCCAAAAGTAATGAGGAAAAAAACCATAAACACTATTACTACAAGTAAAATAATCCACCCCCCTTGTATTTTCCCCTCACATTAGGGACCAAAAGGAAAAAATAAAGAGGCAAAATTTTTCTTCAAATTGAAAAACTCATATGCATGTAGATGCTTTTGAGGTGCGTTTGTTCATTCCAAGTATTATTACAATTGCTGTTATATCATCATGATATTTCCTTCTCCTACCAGCTGGGATGCTCATCAACTCTTCCCTACTAAATCCTGCAAATTGATGGAAATTTGATTTATATTAATTTAGTAGTAGAAATATTCACAATTTTATATATCCTCAATGATTAGCTCATCAAGAAAATGCATATGAGACGCGGAAAGACCTTATATTCTATTCGTCTGCTGAGATCATTCTAATAACAACTAGAGCTTAAAAAAAAGTGCTTAGTCTGTAACCAGTTATGTTTCTTCTCTAAGATTATCTGGTTTCATTGACTTCTTCAAACCAATAAGGATGCAACCAAAAGTGCTGACGGGCGAAATAGTAGTCTAATGGATTTTATTATAGGATTAAATTCATAAAGAGCCAGGAAAGAAAGTTAATGTGGTGGGATGGAGACAGAAAAATGATGCAGCGCAACGATATTGTACCTGCACAATCTGCTGCTCGCATCACGAGCTGCTCCACTAGAAATTTGGCTGGATCACCAGAAGGGTGACGTAGGATATAAGAATGGACAAGTTTAACAACCTCATCATTGCTGAAGAAGTCAAATAAACCATCACTTCCAAGCACAACAAACTGATCTGAACTTGAGATTTCGTGTACAGTCATATGTGGTTGTACAGAAACATATGGTGGACTGATCAGATTACGGACTCGAAGAATTCCCATCAAAGCATCATTCATTGATTTCTGCAAAAAGACGTGAGACTGTTAAACATTTGTTTGATAGGTAAGCAGGACAAAAAGATTGTATCAATATAGGCACTAAGGGCGTGACTCGACATGATTGCTATGCCTTGTTGAAGAGAAGTCTCTCAACATAATTGGGTACGCTAACAAAATCTCTGATATCCAGAGGCAGATCTAGTACGAAATTGTAGTGTCAGAAGTTTAAAAGTGGGATTTCAACTGTATAACTTATGATGCGGAGCATAATTTATGTATAAAATACATTATAGTTGCAATAAATAGTAGATATGAACCCATAATTTTAAAAGCGCAATGGGTTCAATAGTAAGAACCTTAAAGGCTGAACTCACAGAGTTCAAATTATGGATTCGCCTCTACTGATATCCGTATCAATTATAACCAAGACTGAATTTTCTTTGAGATAATCGAGCAACTGATCTCAATAAGAGAGCAAAATTAGGCTTTACCTCTGTAAACATGGACAAATACTTCCGGTTTTAAGAATAGCAAGGTAAGTGTAAACTGACTAAAAGTAATCAAAACTGAGCTTGTACCTTTTTCAAATAACCTACTCCAAGTGCCCGAGTAACCTTTAGCTTTCCCTTGACTTTCCCAGCCACGATTGTTTTGGGATCATCAGGGTGATCCTTTAGAAGTCGAGTTCTTTCGGATTCATCATCAACACTATGGCAAGCAGTCAGCTGCACAGCCTGCAACACTTCATCGTTACATTGTGTTGCCAATACAGCTCGACTATCACCTACGTTGAGTACATACATGTTTTTCCCGAGGAGAAGCACAGCTAAAACACAGCATCCAATGGATACCAAGTCTGGGCGGTCATCCATTTCCTGTTCAACCATATGGAGGAAATCGTTCTCAGCTTGAAAAAGAGCTTGTTCGAGGCTCTTCAGTACCTTCTGCTTAAATGAGTCACACGATTTTTCCACTTCCGCAAAGCGATCAACATATAATCGCTGATTAATGCTAGATTTTCCATCTTGAACGGCATCGTGGAGGCTTCCACGTAAACACAAACGGTCAGAAAGTTTACCAGACTCCTGTCCCATTTCCCAATCCAATAAATTGAGGTGATTTCCAATTGTTTCATATAATGTACCAGCCAGATAGTCAGCTGCATCTCTTCCATTAAAGCCATCATATATGCCGCAGAAAAGTGACCCATTCTCTTCAGAACAAACAGCCTGAACTCTATCTTCACCTGCTGCACCGCCTGCAATTTTAACTTCTGTTGCATTAAGGAAACCTTCACTTCTGGGAGGAGCACTCATTGACCGCAATGAAAATAAATCGTCGTCAGGTAGCTCACTTGGAGAGGATGGACTACCACTCAAGATTGACAAATTGCTCTGAAATGAAGATGACAATAAATCCAATCTTGAGAAAGACGGTGAAGAGGGAATCCGGCGGAAAGAAGTAGGTGAATCCAAGGCTGGAAGTATCTCAGCTTCAAACAAGCCATTGCAAATATTTGTGTTAGCTAGTGTGGCGTTGGCACTTAAAGCCGCACCGGACAAGCAAGAGAAGGAATTGTTGGCTCTTTGAAGTTTAATTCCATGGCAGTTGTGAATACTGTCTGATTCGTCACCCGAATCATCTGTGCAGTGATAGCCAAAACTTATTTTGATTTCTCCTCCTGAGTCAGCTATTGTTTGCCCATACATCATTTTTTCCTGAAAACAAGTCAACATAACCAAAAAGATAATGTACTACTATTTGTTAAGAACTTCTGCAGGCGAAGAACAACAGAGCAACTTTTACAGGAAATTAGACTTCTTCTTGATGTGAAAAAAAATGCTTAAGAAACTCCGTTATTCTATGACCAACCCTAAAATGCTTACACAAATAACGTAGCTCAGGAAAACCTACGAGCTAGTTAACAACGAAATCCTACAGTTTCTTTATTTTCTCCAGGGAGAGAACTCAACAAAGGCAATGATAGAGTTGAGAATAGTCAGGTAGCGAAAACAAGTGCTATTTCAAAGTAAAAGAATGACGAGGAACAAGATTGAAAAGAGTGAAAAATCGGTCCTCCTTAGCTTGCCCTTGATTTCAAATGGAAAAAACATTAATTATAAATAGCTAGGAGACCTTCTCTGTAATAAAAGCCATTGCATTTTACAAAAAAAACCCAATCCTAAGCAAGCAGCTATGCTCCTATGTCTCCATTAAAGTTCAAAGCTATTGGATAGCCAATTTTTCCTATTCTGCAGGCCAACTAGTAGAACATCACATCTTAAGAATATCAAAGCTTAAAAATAGAAGCCAAAAGCCAAGAACAACATAGAACATAACAACAAAGAAATATGAATAAATTGGTAGCTTGTCCATTAATTTAACCCTAGATAGAGTTGAATGATAATCACAAACAGTCGTAGAGGGTCAGGCTGTGTACATAGTATCCTCCCAGACCCCCTTGTGCGATTTCACCGGGTATGTTATTGTTGTATAGAGTTGAATAATTAGCCAACGCATGACAGTACAATAAATCGAAATGTCTTAAGATTAAATTAGATCACCTCAATAGCTTCTAATTTGTCACTCTCCAACCCTTATTTTCCACAATAAATTATAATGTAAAGAACAAAACTTTCCGTGAAATAGAGATAATTTCAGCATTTGATTTTGAAATTAGCCAATGTCAACTGTATCTAGCAAATCTGACCTCTATCTAAGATGGCAAACCAGAAAAAACAAATTCCACCAACCAACAAAGCTAACTTAATCAATCAAGAACACCCAACAATTTGCATATGAACCAAGAAAAGAAAATAATTGAATCCAAGAACTAACCTTTATTGATTTTGCAAAAGCTGAAATTCGCTGTTTGTATTAAGATTATGTGCAGTGAAGAAGGTAAAGTGGGAAAGTTGAAGATGAGAAGTCTACGATAAATTGGATGGTGAAGAGGAGAGTCGACTAAATATAGAAAAAAGAGTGGTGGGGTGGGGGTTGGGGGTAGGGGGTTGTAGATTTTGTATGGCTGACGTTAATGGAGAAGAGAGGGGAAAGAGGAAGAGAAGAAGGTCAAATAGCGTCACCGGTTATTTCGTTACACTATACAGGACTACTACTATTACTATTTCAATTCCCAAATTAGTTAACGAGTGGACTATATTAATTTTCCAACTTTATTTGACCAGTTTTTAGTGGAGTAATTTTATAATCAAGAAGCTATTCAATTATTTTAAATCATTAATTAGAATCTCCATAACCTATAACTGTAAGCTTGTCTTCGGTCCAATTCTTCCATTCGATCGAGCCTCTTTCAAATTACATCATTGCATCTAGATTAAGTCAAGTTGCCCACTCGTAACCGAGGATGGTCAAGCGCATATTCTTTGTCAAAAATTTATATTGTATATATAAGTTAGATATTATTTTGTATGATTATATATTATATTGTAAATACCTTTGATATCATTTAGTAAATCAATCAGCTACTTTAGAGTGTTCAAAGTGGCATTTATAAAGTTTTGTCCATTTTATTTTTCAAACTAAACGGAAACCATCATGCAAGGTCAATTTGATTTTTTTTCAATCTAAAAAATTTCCTAATAAAATAACTCGTAAAACTTAAAATTTGTATATAATTAAACAACTAATCTTAAAACCAATTTCTTAACTAAAAGTTATTTCTTAAATAAATATTACAGTTAAAGTCAAGCTCTACAAAAATTTCTTCTAACAAAATCTCACTATAAATTTAAATCCTCTCGATTCTCTCTTTCTTTTGGGTTTATGCTTACTTTTATTAGTAGAATTCCTAATATTGTCTTTTTGTTATTTTAATTTTTGGTTATAAAATTATAGTTCTATTAGTTTTTTTTTACTGCTTGGCTAAATGTTACGTAGTTTGAATTAAAATATTTGGTACACCATTTATACACAAAAAATTTATTTACTTGTTTAAAGTTTGAACACGCTTGAAAAATTGTAGACTAGAACAAATTATTCGAGATAAATAAAATAAAGTATGCAATATGTACTAAGAAGGAGTATAATTTTACTGAAAATTTAATATACCACTAGTTTTTAATCACGATGAATTATCACAGAAAATTTTATAAAGAATGTCTTCTGGATTTCATATTTCTTAGTAAATCTCTAAAGAGATTCGAACTCTATTTCAAATAGGAAACATCAGTTTTTTGTTCAGTGAAAAAAAAAAGGAATAAAATATGTAAGGGGGAAGAAGTGCTGGCTTTGGGAGTTTTTGTCTCTATTCTGTAGACAACCTTTCGTGTACCTCCAGGACTCTCCCCCTCCCCCCAGCCGCACCACCCACCCCCTCAATCCCCAGTTTCACCCCTAGACCCCACCAATTGGGCCCCACTTTATTTCTCGTCGAATAAGTATTTAACTTTCGCTTTCGTACGTCGGATTAACATATTCAAAAATACTGTTCTACTTCCTCCGCCAAAATCTGCTCAGATATTTTCTTTGGTACATATGTGTCTTCGCTTTCGCTTTTTTCCGCGACAACCATTAAAAAAATTCTCTCCATTTTAACTCTTAGACAACAATTTTAAGACCGTATTGTTAATATTACGATAAGATTTAACTGAACACAAAATTTAGTATTTAATTTACTTGTATGTAATAATGTGTTTGTAAAAGAAACTATTAAAGTTGCGCGGATAAAGTTAATTCAATAAACAAACCATCACATTAATACTTTATTTTGAATAAAAATAATTCACTTGAATTGCTAAGAATGTATATGAAATAGGAAGGGCCCCGTTATCTAGTTTTTTTTTTTTCGCTGAATAAATGAGAGAGAGTGGGAGGGCTTGTCTCTACTTTTCATGTCAAGCGTACAAATCTAGTTTAGTGGGATTTACTTCTAAAGATAAGAATTCTTTTTCATCTTCTTGGCAGAGGTGGAACTATGATTTGAAGTTTGTGGATTTGTACTTGATACCAAACTCACAACATATTTTAGTTATTGGATTCGCAATATTTAATACAAATTTAATATATTTTCTCATACAAATATAGAATCTACGCAGACGTTAATTGATTCATCGAACCCATAAAGAATACCCTGCCCCACCCCTTGAAATAGTGTTATTGTTGGAATGATGTTAAACATACAGATCATTTCCGACCCTAACAACAAATTTCATACCAATTTTCACATCAAAATGGTGTAGCACCAAATTTACCCAACCATTATACCATTTCTTACACAAAAAAAAGAATATTTCTTCTCTCTTCTATGTTATATTATTTTCTTCTATTTAAATTTCCTTTTTTATTTCCTTCAAACAAATTCTATTTTTTTTCTCCATATTCATTATATATAATTTACATTCATCACTTATATAATCATTTATTACAAAATTACTTTAAAGGATAAATCAACTAAAGTAAAATTATTGATACAAGATAATTAATAAATATTATATCATAGTAAAATCTAATTTAAGTACCACATGAACATTCAATTTTCGCCTCTATTCTCCTATAAGTGCTCGATTAATACATTACGAAGTGCGAAATGCACATCTTTATTTTTTGTGTTTAGCTAAAAAAAATTAACTTATAATTTTATATAAATATAATATATACAAAAATTAATATATCCAAAAAAGAGGATATAAAATTAAAATTATAAAGTTCTTAATATAAAAATTAATTATATACACAATATATGATAAACTAAAAATCCAAAAAAATAAAAAGATGAATAAAATAATAAATCAATTTGATATAGATGAACTTGGTGCAACACTATTCATGCAATGGTGCAAGATTTAGTGTTCCATTGAAGCAAGAAAATACCAAATTTTACACCAAATCTAAAACCCTTGGTATGCCCTCAAAACGTTATCATACAAATTGAATTTTATTTGACTAGTGTGATTAATGACATATTCTTTTTATTTAAGATGTGGCATTTTGGTCAATTGTTTAACCCTTCCTAAAAGAATAGGATGATTCGAACTCGATATATCTGGTTTTTATATGAAAATAAAATTGATTCTTTTATCTTAAATAAAATTTGAATAGTTTAAATACACAAAAATCAAACAAATATACTTCTAGTGAATTTCTTAATACTTGAAAATTTTGCTTCAAGTTATTTGATCACTACCAAAACAATAATAGTAGTAGATTGTTGTTAGAACAGACTGAGACTGAGTATAACTTTTAAACAAAACTTCAAGAGTTTACTTTTTCTTTGAAGAAATATATTTTATTTTAGGGTTTAGTAGGCCAACTTTGAACCACGGTTGGATCCTTCTCCTTTCCCATTAATTGGCGAGACCCTCTCAACATAGGCAAAAGTCATTTTTATTAGAATCTCATTTTTTCTTGGCTACTTAGAATTTATGGCTATTATTATCTGGTAGGTATGAAGAAGGCCTTCTTGCATGGGAACTCGCACGAGCAGGTGTATGTAAAAAAAGTTAATACTAATTTCGGGTTATAATTTTTTATACTTATTCCACATTTAATTATGAGTATTAGCCAATATTGATACAAATTTTATAGTTAAAATATCATGGTATAGTCAATTTTCACATTGGTCTATCAAAAATAGACATTGTTTATCAAGTCAATGAAAAATAGTCACTATTTTGCTGCAACAGAGACTGGTCCCGTATAATTTACATGAGTTCGGGTGCATTTGTGTACGAACTCAAGCATATTATGTTGGACCAGTATACTTTGCTAACTCCTGTAAAATTTGCGGGAGACTGGAGCATCAGTGCTCCAAACTCCAGTATATTATACTGGAATTTTATACTTCCTGGAACTCCCGTAAAATATGCGAGAGTTCCGGCATAATTATGCTTGAACTCCTGTAAAATTTGCGGGCGTATTTTCCGGATTTTGAGCAGTATTTTCGCTCGAATTTCTCTTTACAAAAAAAGTGGTTAAATTTCGATAACTTTTAAAACTTAATTATTTTTTAATGACTAGTGATAAATCTGGCTATTTTTAAATTTCTGACAATTTTATACCAAAATGAGGATAGCTAGTCACATAAAATATGGTTGTTTATCTCACAATTGAACCAAATGACCCCTGAGGTAAAGGAAGGGAGTACTTTTATATAGATGAAGTATATGTTTTATCATTTGTCATTTCCTCTCTTATGCAGTTTTGAAGGGGCGCAACTGGTACAGCCATCTTACTATTCAATAACAATCAATTCAAGATTTGTCCCTTCAGGGACATAGGGTAAAAAGATATATTTAAGATTTGCCTATGTATGATTTATCCCTATATGTAGATAATGGTGGCCCTAAGAAGTGATAATGGAACCAAACGACTATAAGATATGACACTATCTAAGGCCCTTTTGTTTTTTTAAAATTTGAGACACTCAATTAATTAAACATATGCTGCAGTTTTAAGATATTGTTTCTAACTATGAATTATGTATAATTAAGATTATTTATTTTCTTTGCATCTGGAGGTATATAATATAATTTATCAAAAAATAAATAACTATAAAGTTTAAATAAAAATAATAATCAAATAAGAACCTCATGGTGATATAGAAGTTGTTTGTTTAATTAAACACATTTTAAAAGTTAAAAGCGTCGAGATAAAGCCAGCAACGATGATTGTAAAGCGGCAGCTGGTAACACTGATTGGTGGTAATAACTTATGGTGCCTGGTTGCGTGATGGTGACATGTGGTGGAGGTTTGTGGAAGCGACTGGCAGCCAGGGCGGAGCCAAGTGAGCGAACCTTCTTCGCCGAAAATTACGCTTGTGAGCACTTAATTTTTGCTCTAATGTAAATTACTCCTAAAATATATTTCAAAATAGTTTAGAGTTAGTCATGCATATTTAGAGTTATTTTTAAACCATAGGAAATAAAAAAAACTTTAATTTCCTTCTCATGGTATTTTAGACCTTAATTGCATTTAGGATTTAATTATATTAATTAGATGTATTAGCAAACAAAAATCACAAAAAAATATGTGAGAATGCACAAGAAAAAATATTATTGATTAATTATGACAACGATACAATGAGCCCTATTATATATAATATATGTCATACTCCTAATACATAAGTGATTATGGTTATTTACTACTATTTAACTATCAAACTAACACTCCCCATCAAGTTGGTACATATAAATCATATGTACCGAGCTTATTACATATATAACTAATACGAGGACCAGTGAGGGACTTGGTAAAAATATCAGCAAGTTGATCATTCGACTTCGCAAATTTTGAATAAATATCTCCTGTGAGCACGTGATTTTTGCCTAACATGAATTACTCCCACAAAATCAAAACAAAAATTGTCTATTTTATGGTGTGTATTTTTTGTGAATTTTTGTGTTATTTTGGTATTTGTTCGCATTTGTATATACGTGATTATATGTGTTTAAATTAATATAAAAAAAATAATACAAAAATATGTCGTGCTTACATTTCTCATCTAGTTCGAAATTAGGAGTAATTAATTTTATCTTACGAAAACGAAAATCAAAATTAAAAAAAAAATAATAATAATTCATCTTTCACATTTCTAGCATTTAAATGCCTAATTGTGTGATTTATATTTAATTGATGTTTAAACTAAGTGTGTTAATTGTTAATATAACTTAATTAATATTTCTTATAATTTAATTGATTTTTGTAGTGTAATTAGAATTTTTGTTTTAATAAATTGAGAATTAAAATTAAAAGAGAAGGGAAAAGGAAATAATTGAGAGAAAAAATCTGATTTGGGCCATGTTTGAAATTAAAATGGAGCCCAAAACAATGCCTCTACCCGGTCCAGCCACACCCCATAACCCAATCCACCCTGATATAAACCAAACGACCCCGTTTTTCTTGACACAAATCGATCGTGGCCGTTGGATTCTCATCATCCAACGGCCGAGATTAATTGTATCAATTTCAATTACCCAAAGACCCCCTAAGACTTCCTGACCCGCCTCATTTGCTCACATAACCCTTACCCCTTTCTCTCTCAAAGCCCAAGCCCTAGCCGCCGCCTTACCCTTTTGCTAGAAACCCGGCGGCCAACCGTCGCCGGCCACCCAAACCAACACCCCAGGACCTCCTCCCTCTCTCCACTCCAAATCCTTAATCCTCATTCCTCAAAACTTAGCAGTGCTCTTCGAATTTCAAATCGAAAAGTTGGTCAAGAACCCTAGAATCCAAAACTAGGGATTTCGCCCAAATCAATGGTATTTGAAGTCAATAGACTTTAATTGGAGTGTTTTTCATTTGAAAAACACTTCAATTAAAGTCCGTTTACTTCGAAAGGTGCAAAACTCGAATCCTTTGGAGCCGGGTCCATACGATTTCGTTCGTCCAGTTGTTCGACTTCTTTTGGGGTAATTTTCTGTTCCTATTTATTCCAATTGGATACTTGTTTGTTTCGTATATTTGTTTAGTCTAATTTCGTTGAATTCTTCTCAAATTTTCGCCTATTCTTTCTTCTCCTCAAAGACCTTTATTTGGTCAATTGCTTTTCTGTTTTTGTTTTGTTTGATTACGTATGTTGTCGAATACGTGTTCGCGTCGATTAGCGTCGTCGAACGATTAATTTTGTATTCCCAGCATTGGCCGAGAATTTCCTTGATTCACTGTTTCGAGATTGTTTGTTTATCGATTGTACGTATCGTAATCGATTGATTGTTGTTTGTTGATAAGTGTGTGTAGTCGAGTCGATTATTGAAGTCGAATAACATTCTTGCTTCTTTCATTTTTTTTCTCTCTCGGCCTAAGTGCTAAAAAATGAAAACTTGTTCATCGATTGTGTGTTATTGATTGTGGTTGTTGTAATCGACTATACGAATGTCGTCGATTAGATTCGTAGGTTCGTTTGTTAGAACATTTTGGCACAAGTTTGGCATTGGTTCACCTGATCCGAATTCACTGTTTGATTTGAAATAGGCTGTTTGTTTGATTTTCGTTTGTTGAATTAGAATGAATTGGATATAGCTGTTTAACTTTAGTTTAGAAATCTGAAAACCATACTCAAGGGTTCAAATGTGATTGCACATGGGAAGGTTTAGTTTTACAGCAAGATATGCACTACATATTAGTTTTAAATAGAAGGAAAAGGGTCATTGATGCAGAAAACCTGGTTTAATGCCTTTTGTATAAGTCAGAAAGAACATGGGAAGCATTTGAAAAGGCTTAAAAGGTTAGGTATAGTCTAATTGACAAAGGATAGGGGTTGTGGTTTGGTTTTGAGTGTTTGATCAGGCTGTAAAAGGAAGAGAACACATGGGATGTTGATCTAAAAAGGATCAATTGGTTACATGTGCAGGGAATAATACAGGGTGGGACAAGGGTTTAAGATGGAAAGGTCTGAATTTTGAGAGATATAAATAGAGACTCACTGGAAACATACAGAGGGAGACTGATAGTGAACACTCTGAAAAATATACACACATTGTTTTCACAAACACACACTGAGAATACTCACATTCAGAACTAGCAGAACACTGAGAATACATACAAATATTCACTGGAAAGAAACAATCAGAGAGAAAGCTTAAGATTTTCTGAAAAATCTGGAAAACACATACACTCACCCAGATATTCACCGGAAACAAACACATACAGAGAGATAGAATCTGGGAGAAAGTTTTCAACAGATAGAAGGATAGATTGAGAGTTTAAGAGTGAAATAGAGGACAGTATTGAATGCAAAACAGAGGTTGAAACTTACACTGAGGTTTCAGAGTTAGGAAGCACATATAGCCTCTCTTCTGTTTTGTCTGTGATTGCATTTGGTGGTGATACTTGCTACTGGGTTTTGTTTTTGTTGGGTTTTGAATACTGTTTCAATTGAGTGTCTTGGTTTTTTATTGGTTTGAAAGTTCCTGGGCATTTCCTGTTTGGAGTTAAATCATTCCCTGGAATTTTTCTACTGTTTTGCTACTGTTTCTACTGGGATTTTATTGGGATTTTTGGCTGCTGGTGTTGTTGTTCCGTAGTTGTTACTGTTGGGTTTCTGCCACTGATTTCCTCTTTTGCTCTTTGAATTCCAGGTATACAATCGAACTCATGTAGATGTTATATTGGTGAAATGAAAATCAATGGAAATTTGAAGATCTGTTGAATTCCCATTTTTGCTATTTATTTCCTAAGATCAAAATAATGTTGTTACTCTGAATAAATTCATGTCAACTCATATGTAGTAGGCTATAAATTATAAATGTATAATTTGACTGTTGGATCATGTCCTGATTGTAGTTTGATTTGTGATTATAGTTATAGTTTGGTATAGGGTGGTACTGTTTACAACCGTTAGTATTGAATCATTTATAGTTATAGTATTGAAGTGTTTATAGTTAATGCCGAAATGTTTATAGCTATAGTTTGTGATCAAGTACAATCAGCTAGTATAATTCTAAAACAAACTCAGTGTTAGAGTTGTAATTAAGTATGATAGGTTTTCATATTAAAATGATATAATATGTCTAGTTTGAATGGATTGAATTGATTCATTTCTAAAATTTGAACTCATTTTTTAGTGATGAAATCGTTGTATTATCATTAGTATTTCAATAAACTGGACCAGTTTTCTCTAAAAGAACGACATTTGTAGTTTAACCTATCTATTAAGAGATATATGCCGGAATCGGGTTAATAGAAGTAAAACTTAGAGATTAAAGTGTTCATTTATATAGGGTACTAAATGGAATGAAAGGGGACAAAATTTTGATTTTATTTAGAGCAAATAATTTTTATTTATTATTTATTTACTGATAGTTTAAATACTTTTTTAAGTCAGATACTCTTCTTCAAAATCACTAAAGCGGTTTAAAGTTTAATCAGAACACATAATTTATAAACATGTATAAAATCAGATATTTCTAAGCCATTTATAATAGTTGAAGCGACCGTGCTAGAACCACGGGATCCGGGGTGCCTAACACCTTCCTCCGGGTCAACATAATTCCTTACTTAGAATCTCTGGTTCGCAGACTTCATTTGGAAAGTCGAAATTTCCTCGATTCGGGATTTAAATAAATCGGTGACTTGGGACACCTTAATTTATTCCAAGTGGCGACTCTTAAATAAATAAAATAATCTCGTTTCGAACATTGTCACTTAAATTGGAAAAACTCCCTCGCGCATCTACCCCCGGGTAGGGGGCGCGCCAAAAGGAGGTGTGACAGCTCTGGCGACTCTGCTGGGGAATAAAACTCAGGACTACCGGTTCGGGGTTTAAGAATTCGAGCTTTGAATAATTATTTTATTTGGCTTATTTATTATCTGATTTTATTACATGTTTATATTTTATATGCTAAATGTTGCTTTACCGCTTTGATATTTTGTGAACTGTATATAAATTGTGCCGATACCCATTTTTTTTTCTTCTGAGTCTTTTGAAATATAATACCGGGCATTTGCTGGACATAGCCCGTTTTTCTCAAGATAGTCGTGGTGCTTGGCACTCGGTGAAGGATTTTGTAGTCACACATGTTTAGGCGGAGAGTTTTGTCAATTAAGCCGGAAAGCCATGCTACCGGTGCACTGACACTCTTCGGCTCGAGTTGTCCGCTCGAGTTAAAGCCAGTCTAGACACTTTTCCAACATGATGATGACTTAGAATAACAAGACCTTATGCCGGATCCCCGATAGGAACGTTTATTTGCATCATGTGCATATTTGACTTAGGAGGCTCAACACAGGGGTTGGGCCTCTCTAGGACAGGTGTACCTGAAACAAAAAGACCAACTTGTTGCATCTTTTTGTGTGCATTTATTTGTTTCGATCTTACATGCCGATCGGTTTGTTAAAAAGAGGAAGAAGTGGAAAACGTCAGGGTATATAGTTAAAATAATTTTATGAAAATAGTTAGTTCTTTGAAAATAAATTCTGAAAAAATGCAAAAAAAAAAAAAAAAAAAAATTTCCAAACTAAATTTTCTTAATTTTATGAAAATAGTTAGTTCTTTAAAAATAAATTCTGAAAAATGCAAAAAAAAAAATTTCCAAATAAATTTTCTTAATTTTACAAAAATAGTTTGGTTTCTTTGAAAATAAATTTCCAAATAAATTTTCTTAGTTCCTTTGAAAATAATTTGTTTTAGAAATGCTGTTTAAAAATAGTTTGTTTTCTTTTCTTAAAATGATTTAGTTCTTTTATTTTCGAACTACGCAAGTTTGATTCTCACCAAACGTGAGATACGTAGGCAACCCATATCGGGCTCAACTAATACTGATTTTTTTTTAAGGAAAAACAATAATAAAAATATTAGAATTAGGATTTTTGTTCTTAGTCGAGAGTTAGGAAATTTTGCAAAAATAGCCAAACGCCTCAAAAGGGGCGCCGGAGGACTAATTTCGCAAAACGAAATATAGACATCACATTGGTATCCTGTTATACAGCCTTCAAATCTTCTTCAAGTGCTGAAAGGCCGTATTAACAAGATTCGTTTTTTTTATATAATAAAAAAAAAAAAAAAATTGAAAAAAAAAAAAAAATCTTAAATCCATTTTTTATGTTTTCTAGGATCAGCATGACTTCCTCGCAACAAATCGGCCAGAAAAGGATGAGAGACGAAATGCCACCTATGTTCATGGTTCAAGACAAAACCCCAGATCGGCTCCGTAAATGGTGGACTAGTTTTTCAGCTTGGGAAAGAAATCAAGTTCACAAGCACCTCAAGTTTCTTCCGGACATCATGATGATAAAACCGGATAAAAATGTGATCAGAGCTTTAGTGAGTTTTGGGACTCAACAAGCAATGTGTTCAGATTTCGGGATTGCGAAATGACACCCACTTTGGAAGAATTGGGCGGACTCACAGGGCTCGGAAGAGATTTGCACAAGATGAGACCTGCAGCTCCTAGGCAGATGGGTGTGAATAACTTCTTGAAAAAGCTATGTCTCCGGCGGGTTCCCCTCGGTTGTCTGGAGAACGGTTGGGTGCCACTAGATTATCTCTACGACAGATTTGGTGATAAGGAAGGGTTTGAGAAATTCTCAAACGTTGAATTTGTTAACCAGCTAAATTATGACGCCTGGGGAGATTTAAGAATCTATGCTTTTATGATCGCCTTTTTGGGAATCATGGTTTTTCCCGAACGTGGCGGACGTATCAGAATCCGTTTAGCTGCAGTGGTCTCATATCTACAGAGCAACGAGGAACACACTTTTCTTCCTATGATCCTAGGAGACATCTTCCGGGCTTTAACTCGGTGCCAAGAAGGACAAGATTATTTCGAAGGTTGCAATATCTTATTACAAATGTGGTTTGTAGAGCATCTCTATCATCACCCAATTGTGATAGACTTCAAAGCAGATTGGCTGAATTATATTCGCTGTCATACAAACAGAGCCGCCCGTTGTAACCTTCCGGAAGACTTGAGGACTTGGCAAGAACTTCTCAACTCTTTGAGAGCAGATCAACTTACCTGGAATTATTATTGGTTCCCTTCCGCCAAAATCATGCATATGTCGACATACCGCCCATTCTACATACTAATGGGTTTCAGGGGTTTCCAACCATATGCCCCGCTACGTGTCATGCGGCAGTTAGGAAGAGAATAGAAAAGGGCCCCAATTGAGGATATGCGATCATTTGTATGGGAATTTGTGACGAAAGAGACCCCGAGGGAGACTTATGCACAGAAGGTGTGGTTCGGTAGTCGACTCTCCGACATCAACGAGATGGTGGCCGATCGAGAACGGGGAGAAGTGAGTCTCGCTTATCTTGAATGGTTCCACAACCAACCAATACCAGAGCAAAGGTCAGAAAGGTCAGTGAAGTATGCCGTCGATTGGGAGAGAGAAATAGAAGCCAGAGTTAGGGAGGCTGAGCATGAGACAACACAAAATTTCCAATCTTGCATCAACACTTTAAAAGAAGACAAAGGAATCTTGGAAGCGGCCATGGACATACAACAGGCTGATTTCGATCGGGAAAGGGCCGGTTGGGAGAAGGAAAGAGAAGCACTCCAAACCCAAATTCAAGAGATGCAATTGGCCGCAGAGAGGTCAAGGAGGAGTCGGAGTGATCAGATGCTAATAAACGATTTGGAAAGGAAAGCCTTTGAACACCAAGAAGACTTGGAGAAGGCAAAAGCGGCTTTGGTTGCAGTCCGGACAAAATGGAAGAAAGCGGCCCACCAAGAAGCACTCCGTCTACAACAAGTAGAGAAAGACTATGATGCGATCATCGTTGATTTGAGAAAAGCAAATGCCACTCTTAGAGAGCGAACTCTCAGGCAAGTCCAGGATGCTAAAGCAGATAGAGACCGTTGTCACAACTTGATGGCACGGATGGAAAGACAAATAGATAGGCTCTTGGACCATATCTCCGGCAACTCTCAAGTATTAGGGGCAAAGAACAGGCACATAGGGCAGCTGCTCAAAGAAAAAGACATGATCAGGACCAGGATCGATGAGATCGGGCACTACATTACTATGAGGTGTTTGACCTGTGAACGAGTACCTCAGCCTGCCCTCTTCTCTTCAATCATGGAATGTGTCCACCAAGTCATGGCAGAATTGGGGAGTATACAGAAAGATCTTACACCGAGAACTGCAGCAAGGCCAAACAACGCCCCCCGGGCGCAAAGATTCGAGGCACTGGAACATGCTTAGAAGAGTTTGTTGTTTTAGAGTCTGTTTGTCTTTTTAAAAGTTTTTCTCCGTTGTTGTCATTTTGCAAGTGTTTTAAGTTTAAGGTTTGTTGGAATAAAATTCAGGAACATTTCATTCATATTTTATGTCTTTTGTTTCCGAACTACTCCCGGTCTGATTCATGCGGGGACATGATACGTAGGCAATCCACATAAGATTCGACCATCACTAAAAAATAAATAAATAAATAAATAAATAAAAAATAAAAAAAGGGGGGAGAAAGAGGGGGGGGGGTAAAAGAAAATTGATAAAGAGGGGAAGAAGATGAAAGCAGAGGAAAGTATAAACCGGAATAACGCATTACAATCGATTACAAGTAGCAACACGATCAACTGTATAAGTGCATCACACCCAACGTGAGATTACTTATCCGTTATGTTGTTTCGGACTAACCGTTTGTTTGCCAAACTCCAGGTTTTAGAAAAGGGTGGTTGATTTTGTGGTACTCTGGCCTCACATTCATACTTCACGAGGTCCAAAGGAAAAGTTCAGCAACCCGTTGCTAAATTTTTTACTAGATCAAAAAAGGGTGCCGACATGTCTTCAGAAATGCCTTTAGCAACCATTCCCGTTTCAGAGGAAAGCTCATTGACAACCATCCCGGCTACTGAGTCGGCAGCTTTAGAGGAGAATAGAATGTTGCGTTGCCGCATGCTCGAGATGTTGGACGATTGGAACAACGGGAAAGAGCCCCCGAGTCTGGTCCCTGGGTTCCCTGAAATTCTTCTCAGGTCAAGCGGTATTTCAAATACCCCCATCAATTACCCGCCTACTCTGTTCGGGTATTCCAATGCTACAAACCTCTCCGAATCACCCTCCACATCCCATCCTCGGGTGACACCACATGATACATCCGCAAGAACGTCGGTTGAGTTGCCAGTTCCAATCACAACGCACCCCACCGCACATGCTCCTTTCTTCGACTCCTCATCCTTTACATTCCCAGCACCACCGCTTACACGGGACCATACCCAGGTTGCAGCCAATACATATTCTCAGCCACCTCGATATGAGTTTCTACCGAGCCAAAATCTAAAGACCCCCGAGCAGGATGAGATGGCTAAAAGAATGAGGAGTTTGGAACAAAGCTTGAAGAACATGCAAGGTCTGAGTGGACAGAAAAGTGTATCCTACGCCGATCTGTGCATGTTCCCGCACGTCCACTTGCCATCAGGTTTTAAGACACCAAAGTTCGAAAAGTATGACGGGTACGGCGACCCCATTACTCATTTAAAGAAATACTACAATCAATTGCGGGGTGCCGGCGGCAAGGAAGAATTGTTGATGGCATACTTCGGAGAGAGTTTGGTCGGAATAGCATCGGAATGGTATATGGATCAAGACATATCTCGATGGCACATCTGGGACGATCTGGCCAGAGATTTTGTGAAACAGTTCCAATACAACATCGATATTGCGCCAGACAGGAATTCTCTATCGAACTTAAAGAAGAAGCCCTCGGAAAGCTTCAGAGAGTACGCCATCAAATGGCGAGAGCAAGCATCTAGGGTAAAACCCCCTATGGACGACATTGAAATGGTCACGACTTTTCTCCAAGCTCAAGAGCCAGACTACTTTCAAAATATAATGTCGGCGATGGGAAAACCTTTCGCCGAAGCAATCAAAATCGGAGAAATGGTAGAAAATGGCTTGAAAACAGGGCGAATTTTGAGCCAAGCGGCCATTCGGGCAACTTCCCAAGCCATTCAAGGCGGGTCTGGAGGGATGCCCCGAAGCAAGAAGAAGGAGGAAACTGCCATGGCAGCAGTAGAAGACAGGAGATATCGAACCTCAAGGCAAGTATTCTCCGATAGGGCCCCCCAGCATTACTATCCACATCACAGCATGTCTTATGCTCCTCCGCCTCCACCCTACGCAGTCATGAACATTCAACCTTTGGCACGGCCGCAGCCACCAGCCAACAGAAATCCACCTCCATTCCAGAGAAGCCAACCTCCTTACCCAAACCAGTATAATCCACGACCGAATAACACCCGACACCGTGAGCCACCCAAAATGAGCTTTACACCGATTGGGGAGCCGTATTCCACTCTTTTCCCAAAACTCAGGCAAGAAAACCTACTGCAGCCTGTTCCGCAGAACAGGCAGAATCCAGACTCTCCTGCCTACCAGAGGGGGATATATTGTGCATATCATTTAGGTGTTGAAGGACACAGTACTGACAATTGTTGGACGTTAAAGAAGGCAGTGCAAGAATTGATCAATCAGGGGAGGATCGTCTTCGCAGATGAAGACATCCCAAATGTGACAAACAACCCATTACCAGCCCACAACAACGGGCCGTTGATTGGAATGATTTGTGACGACAAGGAATTTGACCCAGCTTTGAAAGCGATAATCGCCATCGCCAACATAGAGAAGCGGCCCGAGGCTCCCCCGAAACAAGAGAAAATGGGGAAAAAGGTTGAAGTTCTTGAAACCAGATCTGAAAAGACGATTGAATTGAAAGCATCGTCTCAGAAGAGCGGAGTCCTTTACCTCCCACGAGGTAGAGTGGAAAAGCCATTGTCCATAGGTGCCCCCAAGAAGTTCCACTTAAAGAGAGAAGCATCAATGTATGTACCAAAGGGAACTTATGTGGCCCGAAAACCAGATGAACCTGTGGTTATTGCACGCGTGCAACAAAAACCAATGACCGATCCGTCCGCAGTACCCTGGATCTACCAACGTACACTTGTTACGCGCAAAGGGAAAGAGACTGCGAGTGTCCTAGGACATAAGTACTTAAACATACAGGAGGTAAATAACGCCACACAAAGGCGTTTCCGTCAAAGAAACCTGTAAGTGCTGAAGAGGCAGAGGTCTTTTTTCAAAAGATGCAAATGCCTGATTATGAGGTGATAGACCAACTGCGTAAATGCCCAGAGCAGGTGTCGATGTTGTCCCTTCTAATGAAGTCTACTGAACATCAAAAGGTTTTGCTAAAAGCCTTGAATGAGGCATACGTGCCTATTGAGACTTCATCCGAACAACTTGAAAGAATGATAGAAAGATTCTTCGCGATCAATCAGATTTCCTTCAGTAAAGCTGATTTGCCTTTGGAGGGTGCCGCCCACAACAAAGCTTTACATTTGACTGTCAAAAGTGAAGGCTACTATATGAAGAGGGTCATGGTTGATGGGGGTTCGGGGGTAGACATATGCCCGCTTTCCACTTTAGGCCGCATAGGAATCGGAGCTCAAAGGATTCGGCCTAACAATATATGTGTGCGAGCTTTTGACGGTGTGAAAAGAGATACTGTCGGAGAGATTGATGTAATTATGACCATCGGCCCGGTGGACTTCGAAGTGACATTCCAAGTCTTGGATATGGACACTTCTTACAATTTTCTTCTAGGGAGACCATGGATTCATGCGGCCGGAGCTGTGCCCTCTACCCTCCATCGGATGTTGAAATTTGAGCACAAGGGACAAGAGATCGTGGTCCACGGGGAAGATGAGCAATCAATTTATCGAGATCCATCCATCCCTTGCTTGGAAGCGGAAGCGGGAAGCGAAAACATTGTCTATCAAGCTTTCGAGATTGTGTTGGCGGATCAACACGAAGAAGGGAACCCTCTCCCCCAACCTTTTTTGTCTAATGCCTCCATCATGGTGGCGAAAGAAATGATTAAACATGGCTTCCAGCCAGGAAAAGGTTTGGGAAAGTCCTTACAAGGAGTGCCGAAGCTGATAACTTTACCTGTAGCTGAAAAGTTTTTCGGAGTGGGCTTTCGCCCAACCCCTGAAGATGAAAAATGGGCCAACAAGAGAAAGGAGAAAGGATGGGTTCTGCCGCAACCATTGCCACATCTGTACCAAACTTTTGTCCGACCAAGGTACAGTGAAGAAGAAGAAGACGAGGTCTTTACAGCGGAGGAAATTGAAGACGTATGTGGGGCCATGAGGCAAATGCTCTATGATGTTAATATGGTCCAATCGGGAGAAGGAACAAGCACCGCCTGAGGTGCTGTATGTGGGCCCTGAAGCTAAATTGCAAAATTGGAAAGCCACACCCTTCCCAATCAGGCAGGAGTTCTGGTAGATTTGTCCTGTCGTTTTTCCTTCATCACAAGTTACTTCGGGATGTAGCTTGGATGTTTTTCTTTGTTTTCTTGTATTTTTTTGTTTCCCCAATGTAATTTTGTTTGTTTTCAGAAAATTCCAAGAAAATAAAATAAATATTTCCTTACTTTTGCACTCTTTCTAATTTTGTTATTTATTCTTCCTTTTCAATCCTAATAATGCGGCTTTAAATAACATGACATGCTTGCGGAACTCATGCTCAAATCCGAACACGCCACCTAATCTGGAAATAATGAACCAAGAACCGGAATACGATGAAGACGAGGCTTTTAGGGAAATAAATCGAGAATTGGAACATTTCGAGAATAAACCTAAGCCAAACTTGAATGACACCGAACCGGTTAATTTGGGAACCGATGAAGAGGTCCGAGAGACCAAGATAAGCATCCACACAGATGAGAAAACACGAGATGCAATAATCCAACTCTTGTTTGAATTTAAAGACGTGTTTGCTTGGTCTTACGATGATATGCTAGGATTAGGAGCTGATCTAGTGGTGCACAAATTACCAATCTACCCTGACTGTCGCCCAGTGCAACAGAAGCAAAGAAAGTTCAAGACTGACATCAGTGATAAAATCAAAGAAGAAATCACTAAGCAGTTGAAAACCGGGGTAATTCGAGTGGTACAATACACCACGTGGTTGGCTAATGTTGTGCCCGTGCCAAAGAAGGACGGAAAAACTCGAGTATGTGTTGACTACCGAGATTTGAATAAAGCGAGTCCTAAAGATAACTTTCCTTTACCGAACATCCACATCCTTGTTGATAATTGTGCCAAACATGAGATACAGTCGTTTGTGGATTGCTATGCGGGATATCATCAAGTGTTGATGGATGAAGAAGACGCCGAGAAGACTGCTTTCACCATACCTTGGGGGACTTACTGTTACAGAGTCATGCCATTCGGCTTGAAAAATGCACGAGCAACGTACATGAGAGCTATGACTGCCATTTTCCACGACATGATGCATCAGGAAATAGAGGTGTACGTGGACGATGTGATCATCAAATCCAGAACTCAAGGCGATCATGTGCGAGACTTGAGGAAATTCTTTGAGAGGTTGCGGAAGTACGATTTGAAACTGAATCCGGCCAAATGCGCTTTTGGAGTCCCGTCAGGTAAACTTTTGGGTTTCATAGTCAGTAGAAGAGGTATTGAATTAGATCCCACAAAGATAAAATCCATCCGGGATTTACCTCCCCCCAGAACAAAGAAAGATGTAATGAGTCTTCTAGGCCGACTGAACTACATCAGCAGGTTCATCGCTCAGTTGACTTCCACATGTGAACCCATATTCAAGTTGTTGAAGAAAGACGCTGCAATCAAATGGACAATCGAATGCCAAGAGGCTTTTGACAAGATCAAAGAATATTTGTCAAACCCTCCAGTCTTAGTCCCGCCAGAGCCAGGGAGACCTCTTTTCTTGTATTTAACGGTCTTGGAAAACTCTTTTGGTTGTGTTCTCGGACAACGTGATGCGACGGAGAAGAAAGAGCAGGCGATTTACTACCTGAGCAAGAAATTCACCAGTTATGAGGTCAAGTACACTTTGCTGGAAAGAACGTGTTGTGCTTTAACTTGGGTCGCTCGGAAATTGAGACACTACCTCCAAGCCCATACGACTCACCTCATTACTCGGTTGGATCCTTTGAAGTACATATTCCAGAAACCGATGCCCACCGGAAGATTGGCAAAGTGGCAAATCCTGCTCACTGAGTTTGACATAGTCTATGTCACTCGCACGGCAATGAAGGCCCAAGCATTGGCAGACTATTTGGCCGAGAACCCGATCGACGAAGAGTATCAACCATTGAATACCTACTTTCCTGATGAAGAGGTAAATACGACAGAAGTTGTTTCGGAAGACAGTCATGCTTGGAAAATGTTTTTCGATGGGGCGGTAAACGCTAAAGGTGTAGGGATTGGGGAAATCTTGATCTCTCCTGCTGGTCAGCATTATCCGGCCACGGCTAGGCTCCGTTTCTTCTGCACGAACAATACGGCTGAGTATGAAGCTTGTATCATGGGCATGAACATGGCAATTGATCAGGGCGTCGAAGATTTGTTGATCATGGGAGATTCAGATCTAATTATCAAACAATCTCAAGGTGAATGGGAAACTCGGGACGTTAAACTCCTCCCTTACCGACATCACGTGAATATTCTTGGCAAGCGATTTGCATCGATAGAATTCAGGTATATCCCACGATGTCACAATGAACTAGCTGACGCACTTGCCACTTTAGCTTCAATGATACCTTATCCGGGTAACGCCCATGTCAATCCATTGGAAATTCAAATCAGGGAAAGCCACGGTTATTGCAATGCAATCGAAGAAGGACCGAGCGTCAAGCCATGGTATTACGATATCGGGAGATTTCTGAAAACGCAAGAATACCCAGAACATGCTACTGGAGATCAAAAGAGGACCATTAGGAGACATGCAGGTGGTTTCTTTTTGAGCGGCGAGGTCATGTATAAAAGAACCCCAGATCTTAACCTTTTAAGATGTGTTGATGCCGAAGAAGCAGGAAGGATCATGCACGAAGTACATGCAGGAGTATGCGGACCTCATATGAATGGGTATGTCTTGGCCAAGAAAATCCTTCGAGCGGGTTATTATTGGATGACCATGGAGAAAGATTGTTTCGGTTTTGTCCGAAAATGTCATCAATGCCAGGTACATGGAGATCTGATTCATGCACCTCCAACCGAGTTGCATCCTATGTCAGCACCGTGGCCATTTGTCGCTTGGGGAATGGATGTCATCGGCCCGATTGAGCCGAAAGCTTCAAATGGACACCGATTCATATTGGTGGCTATCGATTACTTCACAAAATGGGTCGAAGCCGTCACTCTCAAATCAGTCACCAAGAAAGCGGTGGTGGATTTTGTACACTCAAATCTTATCTGTCGTTTTGGTATACCCGCAACTATCATCACAGGCAATGCTGCGAATTTGAACAGTCATTTGATGGAAGAAATATGCGAGCAATTCAAAATAACGCATAGGAACTCCACCCCTTATCGGCCCAAAGCCAATGGTGCCGTGGAAGCAGCAAACAAAAACATTAAGAAGATTTTGAGAAAGACAATCCAAAGTTCTAGACAATGGCATGAACAATTACCGTTCGCTTTATTGGGATACCGTACTACCGTACGCACATCGGTGGGAGCAACTCCATACCTGCTAGTCTATGGAACCGAAGCTGTGATACCGGCAGAGGTAGAAATTCCTTCACTTCGTACAATTGTTGAAGCAGAGATTGAAGATAGCGAGTGGGTTAAGACTCGTTTGGAACAATTAACTTTGATCAATGAAAAGCGGATGGCTGCAGTCTGTCATGGACAGCTGTACCAACAAAGAATGGCTCGCGCTTACAACAAGAAAGTACGACCGAGAAATTTCGAAGTAGGTCAGTTGGTTTTAAGACGCATTCTTCCACATCATGAGGAAGCGAAAGGAAAATTCGCTCCTAATTGGAAAGGACCATACATCATCAGGAAGATACTGCCAAGAGGAGTGTGAGCACATGATTTTTGCACTAAGCCTTTAAATTCCAAAATTAAAATAAAATGTTTTTGAGTGCAATTACTTGCTTTGTTTGAAATTAGTTATATTTTTGTGTGTTTGAATAAGTAAAAAATTAGAAAAAAATCAAAAAAAAATAGTAGTAATTAATTTGTTAGTTTAGTTAATTAGAAAATTAGCAAAATAGTTTAAATAAGCGAAAATAAAGAAAAAATAGCAGAAAAATTGCAAAAAATACTAGAAAATTAGAGTAAATAGGAAATTAGGTTTTGTAATTTTTCATAAAAAGAAAAAGAAAAAAATATAAAAAGAAAAAAAACATAAAAATCATTAAAATCGGAAAAATACAAAAAATATATGTTGTGTAATAAATCTGGGCCAAATGTGATTCAAATGGCCGGCCCAGTCCTTAAGCCCAAACAGACCCGGTCCAATGGTTTTGAGCAGAGGTGATCTCAGTCGTTCGTCTCCTCAAATCAACGGCTGAGAATAATAGTTGAATTATAAAGGGGATTGATTAATGCTGAGATTTGATCTCAGCTGTTCATTCAAGGTGATGTAACGGCTAAAGACCTTAGTCTCATAAGCAATCAAACGGCGTCGTATAAGTAACGCCCCTCTCAGACCGTTGATCTCCATCAAACGGACGGTCAGGATTATCTCGGACATTTGGCCTATATAAGGCCCTTGTCTGAACGGCTGGCCACTCTTTACACACTCCTCTAACCCTAGAGACGGCCGCCTCTCATCTCCTTTCTTCATCTTCATCATCTTCACAGAAACCCTAGCCGGCCAATGGCGGCCACCACTCCCACGGTGGTCGCCGGCTTCCCTTTACCCCACTTCTCGTCTTCTCCTTCTTCTTCATTTCATAATACATCCAAAACCCCAGAAAAATACCCTGTTCTTCAAAGTCCCGGTCACCGGAATCTACGCCGGTGACCACCAAAGTATGAGGATCCCCGTCAAACCAATGCCATTCGAATCGTCTCTTCATGATCTATCCAACCATGCTAACCACTACCTTCGAACATCACTGGAGCGTCTTGAATATCCCAAAAAGAGTCACCGGAACCCTAACTCCGGCGACCCCCAAACTTAAAACACCCAAAGGTCTCGTCTTTTACCATCTCTTGAACACCCCCTGCAACCCAGAGTCAAAAAGGCTTAGTCTTTAAGCCTTAGAAGAAAAGTCAGAAAAGAAAATCGAAAAAAAAGAGATACATGAACGAATAAAGAAAAGAAAACAAGAAGAAGAGAATAAGATTTGAAGAGAAGAGAGTAAAAAGAGAGAATAGGAAGCTCGGGGGACAAGCCCCGCGAGCTAAGTCCCTGATCCCTTTATCTGTTTTCTTATGCTTCATTCTGTGTATTTTGTTTGATTTGCATGCTTGTGAGTGCTTGTTTTGTTTCTGTTCGTCATGTTATTCTTCTTTATTTGCTTTGCATGCTTCTCTGATAGACATAGATTATTACCTTAGCTTCTTTTTTGTTTCATGCCTTCTTTGCTTGATTTCGTATGCTTTAACCTGTTCTTTCAAGATCATGTTTAGTATTAAGGTTTATGATCATCCTGTTTTGACTGTTTAGTACTAGGGTTCTATTTTTCATCTCATCCTCATATGTATGTTCTGTTTCTTCTGGGTTAAAAATATATATTTTCTTCTTCATCTTCTGAGTATACTGGTTCTTGATTTGTTGGCTTGCAATATCATGACTATCCGTCTTCTCTGTTTTTTGGCATAATTAGTTCAGTTGTCCTCGTTCATTAGAGTATCCTGTGGTTTTGTAGCTCTATGTTGATATCCCTGTGCTTCTTTGTCTGCTGAAGTATTGGGGTTCCTCATCTTGATTGGTTTTAGATATTTCTTCTGTCATCTTGCATGTTTTGATTCTGATACTATGTTTAATTGTTTTGTCTTTCATTGTCACTCAGCTTTGTATTAGACTACCTTTTGTTGGCTTGCAATACCTTGACTGTTTCTCTTTCTGTATCTTCGTATGTTTAGTCTTAGTAAAAGCTTGGCTATCTCTGTTCATCTCTTATATCAAGTTATCCTGTGTTTAATCTGGGGTTCACTTCTTTGCTCACATTCTGGTGGTCTTATTTGTGTTCATTTTAGTGCAAGTCTAGTTTCATGTCATATCATCTCTCATATGTTTTTATTTGCTGAATGAGTATGCCAATCTGGGTCTGTTTCTCTTCATGTCACCCTCATATGATAGATTTAGGTTTCTGTTTTCACTGTTTCTCCATGTTCTTCTTTTCATCATCTTCATCTCATTTGTCATGCACTTGTGCTAGATTTAGGAATGTTATTCTTTGCTTCTTCATGTCTTTCCTATTCTTCATCCCCACTCTTAACATGCATACATCAAGCTAGGAGTAGTATTTAAAATAAATTCTGATTGCCATGCCCTGTTAAATTTAGATAAGCCTTATGTTATACCTTGCTGATTGTTATGGCCTTCACTGTACTTATATCATGAATCCTGGTAGTTCTTAAAGTGACTTGAACTGGTAGTAATCAAATCTGAAGTTGACATGAATTCATACTGTGTTGCATGTGGTCTGATGATGTGAATTAATTGACTGAAATTCAACCATATCAATTGTTTCCTCTGAGTTTAAGTTAAATTAATGCATGATGATCTGATCATATGTGTTCCAGTGTGCAACTAATGTTGAAAGATGGTTAAGTTCTGCTAGTTCCTGTTAAGCATGAGTATTTGATTAATTGATTGAACTTTAGGAGGATTGGTTATAGCTGTAGTGCTAGGTTTCATAAGTGGTTAGTTTTTAAATAGGATAAAACACTGAAAATGCATAATTAGGCTATAAGTTAAATAATTGGCCTAAGAATGGTTAATTTTGCAAAAGATTGACCAATTCTATAAGGCCCTAACACACAGTCCACCTTAAAACAGTGGCTGGTTGTGCAAAGGGTTATGTCTGCAAATGCAGACTGGCCCAGGCTCTATATTGAGCCCTGAACAGCCAAGTGGCCAAACCTGTAAAGGTTTTGGGCCCAGCTGTTCAGTATATGGCTTTAATAGCCCAAGCTAAGTCTCAACTTGAGACTGGCTAGTTCTTAAATAGTTTAAACATAATAATAAAGCAGGCTATGCCTGCAATTAGCTTAAATTGAAATAATTTGGTCTTAATTGACTGGAATTAGATTAAAAGTGGCTAAAACTGAAATAGTTTCTTAAAATAAATCTGGCCAGCCCTTAAATACTAATGCCAGGGCTGGCTATTAGTTAAATAGGTGCAAAACAAGCTGAAATCTGCCCTAGGTAAGCTGGTAAATCAGCAGTGCCCTTAAGGGCACAATTGGGAATTGAAAAGGTAAAATAGTAAATAGTTAGAACTTAGGAGGGTAATAGGGACACTTATGCTCCTGATTTCTGCAATTTTGCAGAGGTTTAGGGGTATAATGGTCTCCTAAAAATGGGAAATCTGTAAAAATCTCAAACCCCTAAGGTCATACTAGTAAAAGGCCCTAAAAGGAATCTTTTAGAACCTTCCAGCACATGCTGGAAGGGTTCTTCATAACTGAAATTGGGGTTAAAGTGTAGAATTGATAAATTTAGGAGGGGGGAAGTGGGATTAATCCCATACTTCCTCCCCAAGTTTTCAGCCCTAAAAAATATCTATATATATCTTTAAGAAAGGGGCTGGAAGGGGGGTTCAAAAATCTGAGTAATCTAAGAAATACATCTGGGGTTCCAACATTCGAGCAATCTGAAATTCATACTTAGGCTAATTATTGAGAAGAAATACTAGGAAAAACATAGCAATTTGGCAATAATCATTTCTGGAAATTCCGGGTGTGAGAGCTTGTGGTTTTAATCTGGTTTTTCTGGGTTTTGTTCGACTATCTGCTGGGTTTCTCTCATATCGATATTGCTGTTGTGGTGTTGCTGTGTGCTGTGCCCTCCTCTTCTTACTGTTGCATTGGTCGCTTGAGTCCTGCTGTTACTTGCTTGCTTAATCCCCTAGACTCATTGGTCTTCTTCTCTGTGATCCAGGTACTCTTCTACCCGAAATGAAGCTGTAATGGAATTTGCTGAATAAAAATGAAGACTTGGAGTTATTTTGTTATTTGTTTGTAGCTTACTTTTAATTTGTAGTATGCTGTAGTAGATAGCAAAGAAAAACAGAAACTAATGCTGTAATAGCTAGTAGTAGTGGTAGTATAGTAGTAATAGTAATTAGTACTTCACTTAGTTAATTAGGTAAGGACCTTAAAACCTAAGTGAACGTATCATAATGGCTATAAATCATTGGTCGATCTTCATAAACACTTCATGAATCAGAATCACTTAGGTAACAATTCAGTACTTAAACACAGACGAGTCTCGAATTAGAAATAACATAAGAAGGAATCGTTCATAACTGGGATAATAGCATTACAACGAGCCAAGTCTTGGTAAAATCAGTTGTTTAATCATGCTTAAACCTTTGAATCACTTAGTCATAGATACGTGTGTAGTCGTTGCTCATATATATATAATTAGTTGATTTGCGGATTTAGGCTCATATCTGTTTAAGTCTGAAGAGGTTGATAATTAAGTATTGCAGTGGGTTTATTAAGATGAATTGATGATGAGAAAAGGCTTAACATGTAACGAATACAATGTTGTAGTTAAAAAATGAATTTAATAGCTCTTTCAACCTTTCTGAATATAGATGATAGTTTATTAAACCATTTTGATAAGGTCAAGATCTTGTAAATAATTAAGGGATGACTTTGGATTTTTTAAGACATCAGTATAGATTCTTAGTTAAGAGCACATAGACTATTGATTAAAGATTACTGCTTTTGTACTGGTTTCCTTTACATGTTTAATGATCAATAAAAGTGATTTGATTTCATTTTCGATTTTGAGCATTATTTCTTTACATGAATTTTACTTTCTGTTATTACAATTTGGTTTGGGCCCAAAACATTACGTGGGCCTGAACTATGGAATCATTCGACCGGGCTACCCAAATGAAGATCTGAAGACTGCTTAGGCACGTCCGGTACAAAGCTGAAGAACCAGGCCCAATTAAATAGTAAGAACTCAACGGGCTTGGATTATTATAGAGTTAAATGTACGATTAAGGAAAGAACAAGTGTAGAAAATGTAGTTAAATACAAGTATTGAACCCTTTAATGAAAATTGGGACGAGCCTCGCCCGAATAACACCGGGGCCCCCATTTAGTAATGATATAAACACAAATAGACCCGGGAAAGCTGATAGCCAATTCCATAGCTTCTCCCAAAAGATTTAAAAGCCGATAGACGTTACTTTAGGGCACGATTTTAATATACTTTCCTATGAACGAGTGTGCACTTGGTGCGACTCAAATCCAAATCTCGGTAAAGCTGAAATACACCAAAAGTCATAGGCGTACTTGTTGCGGTATGACTCGAGGCGTGTTTTCGCGATACCGCAAATTCCTAAAAAATGATATTTAACGTAAAAGCACATTATGTTGTTAAAATTTATAATTGAGTCAAACAAAAGTCAAGAACGACAGTGGAGCGACCGTGCTAAAACCACGGAATCCGGGAGTGCCTAACACCTTCTCCCGGGTTAACAGAGTTCCTTATCCGGACCTCTGCTTCGCGGACATTTATAAGAGTCAAAATTCCTCGGATTCGGGATTAACCGGTGACTTGGGACACCATTGTCATTCCCAAGTGGCGACTCTGACTTATCTCTAATAAAATCCCGAACCGATTGTCCTTTAAATGGAAAAACTCCTTCCCTTGCGTTATTTTATCCGTTTCGGGTAATTGAGCGTCGGGGTATACCCTACAAGTGTATTTATACGCTTTTAAGTAGTGTGGGGTAGTAAAAAGGGAGGTGTGACAGCTCTGGCGACTCTGCTGGGGATCCAACCCTGAATTTCGATTTCAGGGTTTAAGAACTCGAGCTCCTTAGAACTGCCGTTCGCGTTTTTGTTTGACTTCATTATGTGATTTGAATAACATGCTATGTGCTTTATCGCTTCGATATTATGTGGACTGTATATAAAATTGTGCCGAAAACCCTTCTCTCTTCTCCCCGGGGATGTGCTTACTGGTTGAGACTCCCCTTTCCGTTAAAGTCACCTTAAATTAAGAAAACAGAGGCCGGATAAGTTACAAAGCCGATTGACTCCGCGGGTCACCGGTACGTAGCCCCCTCCTCGATTCGAGTTGTCCGCTCGGGTACACGGTCTAGCAATCCATGAAACCGTAAGATTTTGAACATAGGTCTAGGACGATTATTTGCATCATACTTGACTTAGGGGACTCAACACAGGGGTTGGGTCCGTCTAGGACAGGTGACCCGGTATTGAAAAGACCGAGCATGTTATGTGTTGCATTTTATTGTCCTTGATCGTTATGCGGACCGGCGAAAATCCCGAGATTGGAAAAATTGTTGAAAAAAAAAAGAGAGGAAAATAATGATTTGTGGAAAATAGGTACATGGAAAATTTGAAAATCTGAAAAAAAAATAGGCGAAACATTTTTGAAATAATTGGTCAAATAATCTAACCGAACTACGCAGGTTTGATTCTCGCCATTAGGTGGGATACGTAGGCAACCCTTAAACGGGTCCAACCACACTTTTTTAAAAAAAAAGAGACCAAAAGATTTTCTTTTCAAATAATCGAGGTGATTGCTATTTTTGGAAATTGCCGAATGTTCCGAAAGGACGACGGAAGGCTGGTTTTGCAAAAATGGCCACTTCGAAAATCATTTTTCTTCTCTTTCATTCAAAAATTGAAAACTTGCATTGAAAAAGATTTTTCCTTTTCTAAATAAAATCACCTTAATAAATGTGCGGGACGAGCACGATGATGAATGAACAATTTTCCCTAAATAAAATCCCTTTGGAGCTGAGATTATGGTGGCAGGACATGGGATCCGATGGTCAAGCCTGGGTCAAAAGGTACTTGAAAGGCCTTACGGGGTTACTCGAAATAGTTCCTCGAGGTGATGTGGTTAGAGCGTTGGTCACGTTTTGGGATTCGGCACACAACGTATTTCATCTCCCAGATTTTGAACTTACCCCAACTTTGGAGGAGATTGCCTTTTACATTGGGAAGACCGAGGTTCCGCTGAAAGGAAAATACCCGGTATCTCCGAGGACGGTGACGGTACATCGCTTCCTCGACTCTTTGAAAATTGCCCGGAATGTTCATAATGAAGATCCTGGCCGACGGGTTTTGTTCTTTAAGCTTCATCTACAATAGGTTTGGACACGTTGGGGGTTTCAATGATCCTACCAACAAATTATGTTGCAAGTCCAACCGGGCGAAATGGGAAGAACACCGGAGGTTTGCATTTTTGGTGGCATTTCTCGGAGTTGTTGTATTCCCGAGGAAAGATGGACATATTAATATAAAAGTTGCCGGAGTAGCTGCCACACTGATAGTACAAGAAAACTGTACTCTGGCCCCGATGATTGTTGCGGATATCTATCGTGCTCTGACTGCGTGCAAAGCATGGGCTCGCTTCTTCGAGGGGTGTAACTTGATCTTGCAAATCTGGCTAATTGAGCATCTATGCCACCATCCTTCGTACTCGAGCTATGGTTCGGCCGATCGGACATGTTTGGAAGAGTTCAATGCGAGGACAAAGGAAGTAAAATTGCCGGAAGGAGTCCAAGGTTGGATTGTGTATCTTCGATCACTAACTGACGGTCAAATTGATTGGACGTATGACTGGTTACCTCTCGACGAGGTGATATACATGCCAACGGAGGGATCACCGTTTTTGATCATGGGTTTGAAGAGTATACAACCCTATGCCCCATACAGAGCCCTGCGACAGTTGGGTCGGTGTCAGATTATTCCGAGAGATGGGGATCTCAGTGTGCAAGCCGTGGAGATTGGTCCGGACGGGCAATTCCCGGAAGCAAAAATCCGGCAAATCTGGAACGAGTGCCAAAATTTGAAGATTGATACTTGTGTGCCGAATAGAGCAAAGGGGGAGATATCACCTGGGTACTCCACATGGTACCGACGAGGGGTTGAACACGAACGTCTTTCAAAGAGACCTCACTTGCAAGACCTGATAGAGCAATCCGAGGAAAATCTGAAATGGGCGGCCAAGGAAAAAGAATATAAGGCCAAAATCAGTCTGTTGGAAGATAAACTGAGAAATCTTCATTTCGAAAGCGGCTTACAAGCAGCATCCGATGAAGTGGAAAAGAAACAACTGAAAAAAGAAAATGATATGTTGAAGGCTCAAATAGCTCAAATGAAAATTGCATCCGAGACCCCAGTTCGTTCAGCCCGAGATGAAAAGTTAATTGAGATTCTCCGGCAGAAAGTAAATGACTATAGCTTTGATTTGGACGTAGCTGAAAAAGAGTTAGTCAAGGCTCGGAAGCAAATGGGCAGAGACGCCGATGAAAGAGCTAAGTTGGTTCGGCGGCTACAAGACAAGCACGATGTTGAAGTAGCTCAGCTTAGAAAGAAAATAATCTCAGCCACAGTCAAGAGTAACAAGATTATCAAAGATCTTGAAGAAGAAAGAGAACACTGCTACACGACTATGGCGAGATTAGAATTGGAGCTGCAACAAGTGCGAAAGGACAACCAACACACCTTGGATGCTCGCACTCAGCAAATAAGCCGTCTATTGCAAGAAAAAGGGGTCATCAGAGAAAAGATTGTTCGCATCGGCCAATACATCACCCGAAAGGCTCAGCTTTGTGAAGACATGTCTCGGAGGACTTTTGTATCTGCAATGAAGTTTTTTGTACAACAAGTCATGGCCGACCTGGATAGGCTTCAAAGGGGTTTAGCATATAGGCCCGCGGCAAGGCCGAACGATGCCTCGCGGGCACTAGGTGCATTAATGTATTCTTAGGTCATGCATCATCTTTTGTTTTTCTTTTTAAACATCACTTTGTAATCAATGTTTTGAATTATCAATGAGAAAACAAGTGTTGTTACCAATTCTTTTGCTTTATGTCATTTCCTTTGAATCCGCTAGGCAAATAAATAGGAGCGTAATTATGAAAACGACAATGAAAAAAAAAAGAAAGAAAAAGCAAGAAAAAGAAAAGAAAAAAAGAGAGAGAGCAAGAAAAGAGAAAAGGCAAAAGAGAAAAGAAAAGAAAAGAAGAAAAGAAAGAAAGAAAACAAAAGAGCGGAAAGAGAAAAGATGATTGAAGTGAGCAGCGGCCGGGATGATGCATAACGACTCGAGGAAATGCATTTGTTTTTAAAGTCGTTGCATCTTATCTATGCGCTAACAACTAACGAGTGTTGATGTTTGTGAGTCCAGATTTTCTAGGCAACTGGCATACTGGCTACCCACCCATACAACACCAGGTACAAAAAGATGACAAAGGCTGTGTCCCGGGAGATCGAGGCAACCATTGTAGACCCTGCTCACGAAGAAGAGATCGTGGATGTGGCAGGGATGAAAGAAGAAATGTACAAGTTAAGACAGCAGATGGCTGAAATGTACCAGGCTTGGTCAAGAGGTCAACCACTACCAGTCCACCCTGCTAACCCTACATATGTCCCTCCACCCAATCCTAACCCCGAGCCACCAACAATGAACTCGTCCTCCACCTACCCCGACTACCCTCACTACTATGCTTCCACCTCCCAAATGCCACCACCTCCAACCAAGCAAGCACCAACTCCTATACCACAAGTTGCTCCTGTATATGTGGCACCTCCGCCCGCTGTTATCCACAAATCTTCTAGTGAACCGATGTTCCATATCCAGGATCCTCACTATTACCCTCCGGAGCCGACTTTCAGACAACACGAGTCTCACGCTCCTATGATAGAAGCAAGTGCCGGGCAGGAAGAGATGGCTCGGAAAGTGAAGAGTCTTGAGAATGCTTTCCGCAATATGCAAGGGCTGGGAGGGCAAGTAAGTGTAGCCTACAAAGACCTGTGTTTGTTCCCTGAGGTGCAACTTCCTGCGGGATTTAAGTTGCCAAAGTTCGACATGTACAACGGACATGGGGATCCTGTAGCTCATCTAAAAGGATACTGTAGCAAGATGAGAGGCGCGGGAGGTAGAGATGAATTGTTGATGGCGTACTTTAGCCAAAGTTTGAGTGGATCGGCTCTGGAATGGTATACCCGACAGGACCATACAAGATGGTTCGTTTGGGATGACTTAGCGCAAGCTTTCGCTAGTCATTTTCAGTACAATTTGGAGATCATACCCGACAGGTTATCCCTTACCAAGCTGGAGAAAAAGCCAGGAGAGAGCTTTAGAGAATACGGTTTTAGATGGAGGGAACAGGCCGCTAGAGTGGATCCACCAATAAAAGAAGGAGAGATGGTGGATTATTTTCTGCAAGCTTTGGAGCCAACATATTACGGCCATCTAGTGTCAGCAATTGGAAAGAGTTTCAACGAAGTTGTGAAAATGGGAAGTTTGGTAGAAGAGGGTTTGAAGACAAACAAAATTATGAGTTTTTCGGCTATCAAAGCCACCAATCAAGCTATACAGAGTGGAAACGGAGGAGTGATGGGAAAGAAGAAGAAAGAAGAAGTAGCAACCATTGAAAGTAGGTCATGGAGTCGCAACCCACATTATAACCCACCCAGACCCTATCGCCAACACCCACCAAGCCCAACAACTCCATATAATCCACCACCACCATCTTACCCGCCAAATCCCTACAACGCACCAAGCCCATATAACCCACCACCACCACCATACCCACCAACTGTCCCACATTACCACCACCCTCAAGCCCAAGCTTACCCACCACCACCACCCCACGTGTGGAGAGCTCAAGCTCCACACAATGTGTACCACACCCAGAACACATACCCAACCCCTAAACCTTACCGAAACCAGAATAGACCCAGGCCGGACGCTGATCGGAGAAACAAAGCAAGAAAAACATTCACTCCTCTCGGAGAATCATATACCAGTCTTTTACCACAGGTTGAAAGAATTGGGGATGTTGAGACCGGTTGCACCGAAAGTTCCAAACCCACCCCCGAAAAATCTTGATTCTTCCGTCAGATGTGAATACTGTTCGGGAACATTGGGCCACGATACTGAGAAGTGTTGGCAATTAAAGAATGCCATTCAAGATCTTATCGATGAGAGGAGAATCGAAGTACAGGCTCCCGAAACCCCAAACATTACTCAGAACCCACTGCCGAATCACCACGAAACGAATATGATAGAATTGGTGCAGGGTGATGGCAATCAAAAACCATCTCAGGCCGTCATGATGATAAAGTCGAGTGACAAGTTAGAGAAGGAAATTGTGAAGGAGGAAGCAATTGTTGAGAAACCAAAACTAGTAGTGGTGGGAGGTTTAAAGGTGGTAGTTCCAGGTGCAAAGACGATCGTGACTGTGAAAGGAGCAAGTGCAGAGCCAGTAATCATAAAACCAGTAGTGCAAATGCCAGTGGTGAATACAAAGACTGTGCCTTGGAACTATAACAAGGTAGCAGTAGTTTACAAGGGAAAAGAGATTTCTGGTGAAATTAACGAAACGCATGGACTCACCCGATCCGGAAGGTGTTTTGCTCCAGAGGAACTGAGAAAGATGAAGACGGTAAGAGAAAGTCAATTGAAGAAGCCGGTGTCGGAGGAGGAAGCAGAAGAATTTCTTAAGAAAATGAAGTCACAAGAGTACTCAGTGGTTGAGCAGTTAAGAAAGACCCCGGCCCAAATTTCTTTGCTATCTTTGTTGATACATTCAGAAGAGCACCGGAAGGCTCTTATGAAGATTCTAAATGAGGCTCATGTTCCGGAGAAGATTTCAGTGTGCCACTTAGAGAAGATTACCAGCAAAATTTTCGAGTCTAATAGGATCACCTTCTCTGATAGGGAGCTGCCGGTGGAAGGAACTGAACACAATAAAGCATTGTACCTTACAGTAAAGAGTGAAGAGTCAGTCGTGACCAGGGTATTGATTGACAATGGATCGAGCGCGAACATTTGCCCGCTGTCAACTTTAGGGAAGCTGAACATTAGCCCGGACAGAATCCGGAGAAACAGTATCAATGTGAGAGGGTTTGACGGCGGAGGTAAGAACACGTTAGGAGATATTATTTTGGAAGTGACCATCGGTCCCGTTGATTTTACGATGGAGTTCCAGGTGCTCGATATTGCCGTATCGTATAACTTGCTGTTAGGTCGACCCTGGATTCATGCGGCCAAAGCAGTACCATCTTCTCTACACCAGATGGTCAAGTTTGAATGGGAGCAACAAGAGATTGTTGTACACGGGGAGGAAAATGCTTGTAATGTGGTAGCACCTTTTGACGGTACTGATGGGGATAGAGGTCCTTGGGTCTACCAAGTGACGGATGCTGTTGTAGTGAACAAAATTGCTGAAGGAGAAAAGTTACCAACCCCTATGATGGCACCAATTGCTGTGATGGTGGCCAGAGAAATGCTGAAAAACGGATTTGCACCGGGGAGGGGATTAGGTAAAACACTGCAGGGAGTCACTCAACCAGTTCAGCTTTCCGGAGAATAAAGGTACATTCGGCTTAGGGTTCAAACCCACCTTTGCCGATATCCAAAGAGCCTCTAAAGCCAAGAAGAACTGGACCTTGCCCAAACCCATACCCAAATTATCCGACATCTTTATCAGGCCTGGTACAAAATATCAACCATCTGCTGCAACAAAGTGCATTGAGACCCAACTTGATGAAGAAATGCTTGGTTTTGCAAAAATGTTTTGGGAGGTGAATACGATTGAAGCAGGGGAAGGCACGAGCAGAATGGACGTGCAATTTGTGGGGCCTGGAGTCACATTGAACAATTGGGAAGCTACTCCTTTCCTTATCCGGAAGGAGTCTTGGTAGTTAGCTCAAAATTTCATCATTGCTTCCCCGAAAGTTGTTATTTTATAGTTTCCCTATTCCCCTCATGAAAAAAAAATCACCATGTATCCCGAACAATGTTCGTTTCTTTTATTAATGAAATGCAGTTTTTCCTTTTTCTTCACTTTTGCCTTATTTTTCTTTATTTTTCCTTTTGTACAGTTTTGCATGTGTTGATTCCAATGCCATGTCATGCGTGAAGGATTCTAGACCCGGTTCTGACAATCACGCTACTATACAAGAAATCGAGGAAGATAGTGAAATAGAATGTGAGGATGAGGAAGCCCTGGAGGAAATAAGTAAGGACATGAAACAATACGAGGAAAAACCCAAGCCGAATCTGAGTGATACAGAATCTGTAAACTTGGGGAGCGAAGATGATGTCCGAGAAACAAAGATTAGTGTACATTTGGAGGCACCCCTCAAGGATGAATTGATAAGGTTGTTACATGAATTTAAGGACATCTTTGCCTGGTCCTATGATGACATGCCCGAGCTTAGCACAGATCTAGTGGTACACAAGTTGCCTATCTACTCGGAATGCCGGCCAGTAAAACAAAAGCTGAGAAAATTCAAAACGGACATTAGCGTGAAGATAAAGGAAGAGGTGAATAAGCAGTTTGAGGCAAAGGTCATAAGAGTTACCAAATACCCCACCTGGTTGGCAAATGTTGTGCCGGTCCCGAAGAAAGATGGCAAAACCAGAGTGTGTGTAGACTATAGAGACCTCAACAAAGCCAGTCCGAAGGATGACTTCCCATTGCCAAACATTCACATATTGATCGACAATTGCGCCAAGCATGAAATCGGTTCGTTTGTGGATTGTTATGCAGGTTATCACCAGATCCTGATGGACGAAAAAGATGCTGAGAAAACTGCCTTCATTACACCTTGGGGAACATACTGTTACAGAGTAATGCCGTTTGGATTGAAGAATGCCGGGCAACTTACATGAGGGCAATGACCACAATGTTTCATGATATGATGCATCGGGAAATTGAAGTATATGTGGACGATGTCATCATAAAGTCCGGAAAACAACCTGATCATGTGAAAGATTTGAGGAAGTTTTTCCAAAGACTCCGGAGGTACAATCTAAAGCTCAATCCGGCGAAGTGTGCTTTTGGAGTACCTTCAGGGAAACTACTAGGGTTTATTGTGAGTCGGCGAGGTATTGAACTGGATCCATCAAAGATCAAGGCTATTCAAAGTCTACCTCCGCCGAAGAACAAGAAGGAGGTCATGGGCTTATTAGGGAGGTTGAATTACATTAGTCGGTTCATTGCTCAATTGACATCAACATGCGAGCCGATCTTCAAGTTGTTGAAGAAAGATGCGGCAGTGAAATGGACCGACGAGTGTCAGGAAGCCTTTGACAAGATCAAGGAATATTTGGCCAATCCTCCGGTATTAGTACCTCCAGAACCAGGGCGACCTTTGATTTTGTATTTGACGGTGCTAGATAACTCTTTCGGTTGTGTACTGGGTCAACATGATGAGACGGGCAAGAAAGAACAAGCCATCTATTACCTCAGCAAAAAGTTTACGTCCTATGAGGTGAAGTATACCCAACTGGAAAGAACTTGTTGTGCATTGATTTGGGTAGCTCAGAAGCTAAAGCATTATTTGTCGGCATACACCACGTACTTGATATCACGACTGGATCCTCTCAAGTATATATTTCAGAAGCCTATGCCTACGGGAAGACTGGCCAAATGGCAGATTCTGCTCACGGAATTCGACATTGTCTATGTAACTCGTACGACAATGAAGGCACAAGCTATTGCGGACCACTTAGCCGAGAATCCGGTGGATGATGAATATGAACCACTGAAAACATACTTTCCGGATGAAGAGGCAATGCTTGTCGAGGAGATGGAGCAAGAGGAGAGGCCAGGATGGAAAATGTACTTTGACGGAGCTGTCAACAGCAGGGGAGTTGGTATCGGAGCGGTACTCATTTCAAGTACGGGTCAGCACTATCCCGTTACAGCTCAGCTTCGATTTTTCTGTACCAACAATATGGCCGAATATGAGGCATGCATCTTGGGATTAAGGATGGCAATTGACATGGGTATTCAAGAGATTTTGGTCATGGGTGACTCGGATCTCTTGGTACACCAAATTCAGGGGGAATGGGAGACACGAGATTTGAAATTGATACCATATCGGTATTGTTTGCACGAGTTGTCTCAAAGATTCCAATCTATAGAATTCAAGCATATCCCGAGAATGCACAATGAGATTGCAGATGCTTTGGCCACATTGTCCTCTATGTTGCATCATCCGGACAAGACATATATAGATCCACTCCAGATCCAAGTCCGAGATCAGAATGCTTATTGTTTCGTTGTGGAAGAAGAGTCGGATGGAGAGCCGTGGTATCATGATATTAGAGAATACTTGAAAGCTGGCAAATACCCGGAGCAAGCCACAGGAGACCAAAAGAGAGCCATCAGGCGTCTAGCCAATGGATTTTTCTTTAGTGGAGGAGTGGTATACAAAAGAACACCGGATTTGGGTTTATTGCGGTGTGTAGATGCACAACAAGCAAATGAAATCATGATCGAAGTACATGCTGGAGTATGCGGACCCCACATGAGCGGATATGTTTTAGCAAAGAAGATTTTGAGAGCGGGGTACTACTGGCTCACGATGGAGCGTGATTGTATCAGATATGTAAAGAAATGCCATCAATGCCAGGTACATGGAGATCTGATCCATTCTCCGCCTTACGAGTTGCACACAATGTCAGCACCTTGGCCCTTTGTTGCTTGGGGCATGGATGTCATCGGCCCGATAGATCCAGCCGCTTCTAATGGGCACAGGTTCATCCTGGTTGCAATTGATTATTTCACCAAGTGGGTCGAAGCTAAGACATTCAAGGCAGTGACGAAGAAAGCGGTGGTGGATTTTGTGCACGAGAATATCATATGCCGATTTGGAATCCCCAAGGTGATTATCACAGACAATGGAGCCAATTTAAACAGTCACCTCATGGCGGAAGTTTGTGAAAGGTTTAAGATCACGCACCGCAATTCCACACCTTACAGGCCAAAGGCGAATGGTGCAGTAGAGGCGGCAAATAAGAACATCAAGAAGATTCTCCGAAAAATGGTGGAGGAATCCAGGCAGTGGCATGAAAAGTTACCCTTTGCTCTCATGGGTTACCGCACGACGGTACGTACTTCTTTCGGAACCACACCCTATACCCTGGTGTATGGAACAGAGGCTGTTATACCCGCAGAAATAGAAATACCGTCATTGCGAATTATAGCCGAATATGAGATAGATGACGATGAATGGGTAAAGGCCCGATTAGAACAGTTGAATTTGATTGATGAGAAGAGATTGGCCGCGATCTGCCATGGACAGTTGTATCAGCGGAGAATGGCCAGAGCATATAATAAGAAGGTACGACCTCGAAAGTTTGAAGTCGGACAACTGGTATTGAGGCGTATCTTACCACATTGGGCAGAGGCAAAAGGCAAGTTTGCGCCGAATTGGCAGGGACCATTTGTGGTATCACGGGTGTTGTCCAATGGAGCATTATATTTAACGGATGTTGAAGGAAAGTGCGTAGAGACTGCTATCAATTCGGATGCAGTCAAAAGATACTATGTATGATTCCTTTTCAATTGTATGTTTTGTATTTTGTTGTGATTTTGGAATTGAAATGACGAAGGCATTTTATTCTCTATCCAAACACTTTATCCATTGTTAACCCCTTTTGAGCCTTAATGAATGAATTCTTTCATATCCCTCTCTCGGAATCGCTCGAGTGCAATAAGATCGAAATTGCCAGAATGAAAATGAAATGATGGAAAAATGAAAAAAAAATGAAAAAAAATGAAATGAAAAATTAAAAAAAAAATGAAAAAAAGAGAAAAAGACAAAAATCGGGAAAAAGTCAAAAAGAAATCCATCTAACTTATGAAGTTGGATGAACTACGTCCGACTTGATCCCGAAAGGGTACGTAGGCAGCCTCTCTGAGGTTCAGTCACAATAAAGAAAAAATCCAAAAATTCCCCACATATTGAAACTGGGGCAGAAGTTATGTTTAATAATTCCGAGAGTTGTAAATATTTTTAACCCTTGTTGAAACTTTGAGCCTTTATATCTTTCTTTCTTAACCCGTCCAAAAGCCACGTTACAGTCCAAAGAAAGACCTTCTGATCGATTTTGAAATGATAACGAATACAACGAAGGAGGAGCGAAGCATCGGATAATCCCCGTGGTACAGAAAACAAAATACAAAAAGGAAAAATGAAAAAAAAATATATAAAAAAATGAGAGAGTCTCATCAGTGAAAACCTTAGCCGGCACTGTGAGGCGATTGTGAGGTTGAGAGAAATAAAATGAGAGAGTCTCATCAGTGAAAACCTTAATCGGCACTGTGAGATGATTGTGAGGTTGAGAGAATAAATGAGAGAGTCTTATTGGTGAAAACCTTTCGAGGCACCTTAGGGCGATCGTGAGGACTATCAAAAAAGAGAAAAGGCAACAAAAAAGAGTATCGGTTTGGGTCAAAGGCAATTCAGAGTCAGAATAATGATTGGAACGAACTGGGTCGGAGTTTAAATACATGGCATGGTCGGCGGAATCAGCCAACAAATACCCAGATAAGTTCCGTCATCTCTCCAAAATACCCTTACCTTTCTTTCATTTTTTCTGCATTTCATTGTTTACCCTTTTGAGAGCTAACTACCAGCTCCTGATAACGGAAGTTGAAACAACACTGGATCAGAAAGGATAGAAGATTGGGGAAAAAAAAAAAAAGAGAAAACAAAACAAAAATGAAGAAATGAGAAAAATACAAAAAGAGTCTGCAAGGGACAAGAAGTTGAAGGCCATGCAACATGAGAAAGCAAAACAAAGGAAGCAATAAGAAGTGGGGACGGCAGATGCCAGTTGCCAGCAGTTTATATCTAATAAATTTTGTTTCATGCAGGAACAAATTGTCACTAGTCACTTTAAAGTGAATGTGACCAATGTGGAAAATTTAAAATACCAAAAAGAGATAAGTTGGTAAAAAGAAAATACCAAAAAGAGGAAGGTAACATCTTTTAAAATCCATTCCCCAGTCCTCAGGCTGAGGGGATACTGTTTTGCATCTGCATTTGCACGTTTAATTTCTGTTAGGCGCCCACCTTCAAATACGGGAATATTTTCTGCATTCGCATTGCACGTTTAAATTCTGTTAGGCGCCCACCTTCTAATACGGGAATATTTTCTGCATCGCATTGCACGTTTAATTTCTGTTAGGCGCCCACCTTCAAATACGGGAATATTTTCTGCATTCGCATTGCACGTTTAAATTCTGTTAGGCGCCCACCTTCAAATACGGGAATATTTTCTGCATTCGCATTGCACGTTTAAATTCTGTTAGGCGCCCACCTTCAAATACGGGAATATTTTCTGCATCGCATCGCACGTTTAATTTCTGTTAGGTGCCCACCTTCAAATACGGGAATACTTTTCCGCATCGCATTGCACGTTTAATTTCTGTTAGGTACCCACCTTCGAATACGGGAATACTTTTCTGCATCGCATTGCACGTTTAATTTCTGTTAGGTGCCCACCTTCAAATACGGGAATACTTTTCTGCATCGCATTGCACGTTTAATTTCTGTTAGGCGCCCACCTTCTAATACGGGAATACTTTTATGCATTCGCATTGCACGTTTAATTTCTGTTAGGCGCCCACCTTCAAATACGGGAATATTTTCTGCATCGCATTGCACGTTTCATTTCTGTTAGGCGCCCACCTTCTAATACGGGAATATTTTCTGCATATCGCATTGCACGTTTAAATTCCGTTAGGCGCCCACCTTCAAATACGGGAATATTTTCTGCATCGCATTGCACGTTTAATTTCTGTTAGGCGCCCACCTTCAAATACGGGAATATTTTCTGCATCGCATTGCACGTTTAATTTCTGTTAGGCGCCCACCTTCAAATACGGGAATATTTTCTGCATTGCACGTTTAAATTCTGTTAGGCGCCCACCTTCAAATACGGGAATATTTTCTGCATCGCATTGCACGTTTAATTTACGTTAGGCGCCCACCTTCAAATACGGGAATATTTTCCGCATCGCATTGCACGTTTAATTTCGTTAGGCGCCCACCTTCAAATACGGGAATATTTTCCGCATCGCATTGCACGTTTAATTTACGTTAGGCGCCCACCTTCAAATACGGGAATATTTTCTGCATCGCATTGCACGTTTAATTTCTGTTAGGCGCCCACCTTCAAATACGGGAATACTTTTCTGCATCGCATTGCACGTTTAATTTCTGTTAGGCGCCCACCTTCTAATACGGGAATATTTTTGCACATCATGGTTTATACAGTTAAAAAGCCCACACTGGGGCAGAAAAAGAAAAAAAAAAGAGGTAGTTTGTTGTTTTGTTTTAAGCAGGTTCAGTTTGAGGTCAAGAAAAACAAGAAAATCAACAAAAAGAGAGTCAACAAGAAAAGAAAAATCAACAAAAAAGGAAGATTCTGCATCACCGGAAAGGGAAGAAGAACAAAGGCTAGATTAAGAACAATTGTAATTGTAGGATCATAGTTTAGAATAGCTTCTTCATTTTACATTTCCCTCCCCCCGGTGTAATAAGGAGTAAGTCGGCAAGTCTCAACAGTGTCAATGCAACAGTGAGTCTGGTAGTTTTTAAACTGCCAGACCTTCCCGAACTACACTGACCTGATTCCTGTTTAGCCCAGGATATGTAGGCAACCTCTAAAGCAGGGTGCGGTCAAAAGGTTTTCAAAAATGCTTTCACGGAATATGCCGATGTGCAAAAAACCGCTAAGAAATAACTCTCTTGCCGCGAATGTCGGCCTCCACAGGTGTAATTGTGAGCACATGATTTTTGCACTAAGCCTTTAAATTCCAAAATTAAAATAAAATGTTTTTGAGTGCAATTACTTGCTTTGTTTGAAATTAGTTATATTTTTGTGTGTTTGAATAAGTAAAAAATTAGAAAAAAATCAAAAAAATAGTAGTAATTAATTTGTTAGTTTAGTTAATTAGAAAATTAGCAAAATAGTTTAAATAAGCGAAAATAAAGAAAAATAGCAGAAAAATTGCAAAAAATACTAGAAAATTAGAGTAAATAGGAAATTAGGTTTTGTAATTTTTCATAAAAAGAAAAAGAAAAAAATATAAAAAGAAAAAAAACATAAAAATCATTAAAATCGGAAAAATACAAAAAATATATGTTGTGTAATAAATCTGGGCCAAATGTGATTCAAATGGCCGGCCCAGTCCTTAAGCCCAAACAGACCCGGTCCAATGGTTTTGAGCAGAGGTGATCTCAGCCGTTCGTCTCCTCAAATCAACGGCTGAGAATAATAGTTGAATTATAAAGGGGATTGATTAATGCTGAGATTTGATCTCAGCCGTTCATTCAAGGTGATCTAACGGCTAAAGACCTTAGTCTCATAAGCAATCAAACGGCGTCGTATAAGTAACGCCCCTCTCAGACCGTTGATCTCCATCAAACGGACGGTCAGGATTATCTCGGACATTTGGCCTATATAAGGCCCTTGTCTGAACGGCTGGCCACTCTTTACACATTCCTCTAACCCTAGAGACGGCCGCCTCTCATCTCCTTTCTTCATCTTCATCATCTTCACAGAAACCCTAGCCGGCCAATGGCGGCCACCACTCCCACGGTGGTCGCCGGCTTCCCTTTACCCCACTTCTCGTCTTCTCCTTCTTCTTCATTTCATAATACATCCAAAACCCCAGAAAAATACCCTGTTCTTCAAAGTCCCGGTCACCGGAATCTACGCCGGTGACCACCAAAGTATGAGGATCCCCGTCAAACCAATGCCATTCGAATCGTCTCTTCATGATCTATCCAACCATGCTAACCACTACCTTCGAACATCACTAGAGCGTCTCGAATATCCCAAAAAGAGTCACCGGAACCCTAACTCCGGCGACCCCCAAACTTAAAACACCCAAAGGTCTCGTCTTTTACCATCTCTTGAACACCCCCTGCAACCCAGAGTCAAAAAGGCTTAGTCTTTAAGCCTTAGAAGAAAAGTCAGAAAAGAAAATCGAAAAAAAAGAGATACATGAACGAATAAAGAAAAGAAAACAAGAAGAAGAGAATAAGATTTGAAGAGAAGAGAGTAAAAAGAGAGAATAGGAAGCTCGGGGGACAGGCCCCGCGAGCTAAGTCCCTGATCCCTTTATCTGTTTTCTTATGCTTCATTCTGTGTATTTTGTTTGATTTGCATGCTTGTGAGTGCTTATTTTGTTTCTGTTCGTCATGTTATTCTTCTTTATTTGCTTTGCATGCTTCTCTGATAGACATAGATTATTACCTTAGCTTCTTTTTTGTTTCATGCCTTCTTTGCTTGATTTCGTATGCTTTAACCTGTTCTTTCAAGATCATGTTTAGTATTAAGGTTTATGATCATCCTGTTTTGACTGTTTAGTACTAGGGTTCTATTTTTCATCTCATCCTCATATGTATGTTCTGTTTCTTCTGGGTTAAAAATATATATTTTCTTCTTCATCTTCTGAGTATACTGGTTCTTGATTTGTTGGCTTGCAATATCATGACTATCCGTCTTCTCTGTTTTTTGGGCATAATTAGTTCAGTTGTCCTCGTTCATTAGAGTATCCTGTGGTTTTGTAGCTCTATGTTGATATCCCTGTGCTTCTTTGTCTGCTGAAGTATTGGGGTTCCTCATCTTGATTGGTTTTAGATATTTCTTCTGTCATCTTGCATGTTTTGATTCTGATACTATGTTTAATTGTTTTGTCTTTCATTGTCACTCAGCTTTGTATTAGACTACCTTTTGTTGGCTTGCAATACCTCGACTGTTTCTCTTTCTGTATCTTCGTATGTTTAGTCTTAGTAAAAGCTTGGCTATCTCTGTTCATCTCTTATATCAAGTTATCATGTGTTTAATCTGGGGTTCACTTCTTTGCTCACATTCTGGTGGTCTTATTTGTGTTCATTTTAGTGCAAGTCTAGTTTCATGTCATAGTCTGGTTTCATGTCATATCACCTCTCATATGCTCTTATTTGCCAATCTAGGTCTGTTTCTCTTCATGATAGATTTAGGTTTCTTTTTTCACTGTTTCTCCATGTTCTTCTTTTCATCATCTTCATCTCATTTGTCATGCACTTGTGCTAGATTTAGGAATGTTATTCTTTGCTTCTTCATGTCTTTCCTATTCTTCATCCCCACTCTTAACATGCATACATCAAGCTAGGAGTAGTATTTAAAATAAATTCTGATTGCCATGCCCTGTTAAATTTAGATAAGCCTTATGTTATACCTTGTTGACTGTTATGGCCTTCACTGTACTTATATCATGAATCCTGGTAGTTCTTAAAGTGACTTGAACTGGTAGTAATCAAATCTGAAGTTGACATGAATTCATACTGTGTTGCATGTGGTCTGATGATGTGAATTAATTGACTGAAATTCAACCATATCAATTGTTTCCTCTGAGTTTAAGTTAAATTAATGCATGATGATCTGATCATATGTGTTCCAGTGTGCAACTAATGTTGAAAGATGGTTAAGTTCTGCTAGTTCCTGTTAAGCATGAGTATTTGATTAATTGATTGAACTTTAGGAGGATTGGTTATAGTTGTAGTGCTAGGTTTCATAAGTGGTTAGTTTTTAAATAGGATAAAACACTGAAAATGCATAATTAGGCTATAAGTTAAATAATTGGCCTAAGAATGGTTAATTTTGCAAAAGATTGACCAATTCTATAAGGCCCTAACACACAGTCCACTTTAAAAGTGGCTGGTTGTGCAAAATGGCTATGTTTGCAAATGCAGACTAGCCCAGGCTCTCTTTAGAGCCCTGAACAGCAAGTGGCCAAACCTGTAAAGGTTTTTGGGCCCAGTTGTTCAGTATTTGGCTTTGATAGCCCAAGCTAAGTCTCAACTTGAGACTGGCTAGTTCTTAAATAGTTTAAACATAATAATAAAGCAGGCTATGCCTGCAATTAGCTTAAATTGAAATAATTTGGTCTTAATTGACTGGAATTAGATTAAAAGTGGCTAAAACTGAAATAGTTTCTTAAAATAAATCTGGCCAGCCCTTAAATACTAATGCCAGGGCTGGCTATTAGTTAAATAGGTGCAAAACAAGCTGAAATCTGCCCTAGGTAAGCTGGTAAATCAGCAGTGCCCTTAAGGGCACAATTGGGAATTGAAAAGGTAAAATAGTAAATAGTTAGAACTTAGGAGGGTAATAGGGACACTTATGCTCCTGATTTCTGCAATTTTGCAGAGGTTTAGGGGTATAATGGTCTCTTAAAAATGAGAAATCTGTAAAAATCTCAAACCCCTAAGGTCATACTAGTAAAAGGCCCTAAAAGGAATCTTTTAGAACCTTCCAGCACATGCTGGAAGGGTTCTTCATAACTGAAATTGGGGTTAAAGTGTAGAATTGATAAATTTAGGAGGGGGGAAGTGGGATTAATCCCATACTTCCTCCCCAAGTTTTCAGCCCTAAAAAATATCTATATATATCTTTAAGAAAGGGGCTGGAAGGGGGGTTCAAAAATCTGAGTAATCTAAGAAATACATCTGGGGTTCCAACATTCGAGCAATCTGAAATTCATACTTAGGCTAATTATTGAGAAGAAATACTAGGAAAAACATAGCAATTTGGCAATAATCATTTCTGGAAATTCCGGGTGTGAGAGCTTGTGGTTTTAATCTGGTTTTTCTGGGTTTTGTTCGACTATCTGCTGGGTTTCTCTCGTATCGATATTGCTGTTGTGGTGTTGTTGTGTGCTGTGCCCTCCTCTTCTTACTGTTGCATTGGTCGCTTGAGTCCTGCTGTTACTTGCTTGCTTAATCCCCTAGACTCATTGGTCTTCTTCTCTGTGATCCAGGTACTCTTCTACCCGAAATGAAGCTGTAATGGAATTTGCTGAATAAAAATGAAGACTTGGAGTTATTTTGTTATTTGTTTGTAGCTTACTTTTAATTTGTAGTATGCTGTAGTAGATAGCAAAGAAAAACAGAAACTAATGCTGTAATAGCTAGTAGTAGTGGTAGTATAGTAGTAATAGTAATTAGTACTTCACTTAGTTAATTAGGTAAGGACCTTAAAACCTAAGTGAACGTATCATAATGGCTATAAATCATTGGTCGATCTTCATAAACACTTCATGAATCAGAATCACTTAGGTAACAATTCAGTACTTAAACACAGATGAGTCTCGAATTAGAAATAACATAAGAAGGAATCGTTCATAACTGGGATAATAGCATTACAACGAGCCAAGTCTTGGTAAAATCAGTTGTTTAATCATGCTTAAACCTTTGAATCACTTAGTCATAGATACGTGTGTAGTCGTTGCTCATATATATATAATTAGTTGATTTGCGGATTTAGGCTCATATCTGTTTAAGTCTGAAGAGGTTGATAATTAAGTATTGCAGTGGGTTTATTAAGATGAATTGATGATGAGAAAAGGCTTAACATGTAACGAATACAATGTTGTAGTTAAAAAATGAATTTAATAGCTCTTTCAACCTTTCTGAATATAGATGATAGTTTATTAAACCATTTTGATAAGGTCAAGATCTTGTAAATAATTAAGGGATGACTTTGGATTTTTTAAGACATCAGTATAGATTCTTAGTTAAGAGCACATAGACTATTGATTAAAGATTACTGCTTTTGTACTGGTTTCCTTTATATGTTTAATGATCAATAAAAGTGATTTGATTTCATTTTCGATTCTGAGCATTATTTCTTTCATCATACTGTTTCTGTTATTACAATTTGGTTTGGGCCCAAAACATTACGTGGGCCTGAACTATGGAATCATTCGACCGGGCTACCCAAATGAAGATCTGAAGACTGCTTAGGCACGTCCGGTACAAAGCTGAAGAACCAGGCCCAATTAAATAGTAAGAACTCAACGGGCTTGGATTATTATAGCGTTAGATGTACGATTAAGGAAAGAACAAGTGTAGAAAATGTAGTTAAATACAAGTATTGAACCCTTTAATGAAAATTGGGACGAGCCTCGCCCGAATAACACCGGGGCCCCCATTTAGTAATGATATAAACACAAATAGACCCGGGAAAGCTGATAGCCAATTCCATAGCTTCTCCCAAAAGATTTAAAAGCCGATAGACGTTACTTTAGGGCACGATTTTAATATACTTTCCTATGAACGAGTGTGCACTTGGTGCGACTCAAATCCAAATCTCGGTAAAGCTGAAATACACCAAAAGTCATAGGCGTACTGGTTGCGGTATGACTCAAGGCGTGTTTTCGCGATACCGCAAATTCCTAAAAAATGATATTTAACGTAAAAGCACATTATGTTGTTAAAATTTATAATTGAGTCAAACAAAAGTCAAGAACGACAGTGGAGCGACCGTGCTAAAACCACGGAATCCGGGAGTGCCTAACACCTTCTCCCGGGTTAACGGAGTTCCTTATCCGGACCTCTGCTTCGCAGACATTTATAAGAGTCAAAATTCCTCGGATTCGGGATTAACCGGTGACTTGGGACACCATTGTCATTCCCAAGTGGTGACTCTGACTTATCTCTAATAAAATCCCGAACCGATTGTCCTTTAAATGGAAAAACTCCTTCCCTTGCGTTATTTTATCCGTTTCGGGTAATTGAGCGTCGGGGTATACCCTACAAGTGTATTTATACGCTTTTAAGTAGTGTGGGGTAGTAAAAAGGGAGGTGTGACAAGGAGCATTATACTTGGGAGACATGGAAGGAAAAGATCCTGAAACGGCTGTGAATGCAGATGCTGTGAAAAGGTATTATGTCTGAACTTGCTTCAATGAGGTCCTCACAAGTCGAAATGATTGAAGGCTTTTATTCCCGCTACCCAAACACTACCAACCCTTTTTGTAAACCCTTTGAGCCGGTTACTTTTCTTTGGCTACCCTCTTTGGAATCCAAATAAAAATAAAAATAAAATAAAATAAAAAAAAACCCAAAAACCAAACAAAAACAAAACGAAACAAAATTTCCTGAACTACGTTCTGACTTGATTCCGAAAGGATACGTAGGCAACCTCTCCCCTGAGGTTCAGTCACACCAAACCAAAAATCCCAGTTTCCCCAAAAAATGAAACTGGGGCAGATGATATTGTTGATTCGGTTTAAGATCCGTCAAGATGATTCCAAAGTTGTAATTTTGTTTACAATTCTTGTTACCCGAACCGGGTACAAGTCCTTCAAGATCGATTGGAAGTTGTGAAAACATCATTGTTGCGATCCGAGATTCCTGGAATGAAAAGAAATAAAATGAGAGAGTCTTATTGGTGAAAACCTTCGGGCACCATAAGACGATGGAAGTAGAGAAATACAAAATGAGAGAGCTTGTTGGTAAAAACTCGCAAAGAGTGCTATCTGGCGATGGTAAGAAGAGAAATGAGAGAGGTCGATTGGCGAAAACCCGCAAAAGGGCGCTATCAACCGAAAAGTTTGTTTCACCACGAGAGGTCCCGGCACGGCTCCTTAGCTCGGAAATATAGACCCGTTTTGGTTCATAAGAAAATGGGAGTTTTTGTGACGATCAAGCATCTAGTCCGAGGAGCATGTCATGTTGATTAAAGTCAGCATATACCCCAGATAAGTCCTTCTTTTCTCCCCCGAAAGGGACTCCTCTATCTTTGATACGTTTTTCCATTCTTTGATTCATTCTTCTTCTTTGAATCCCTTTCGGTTTAATTTTAATTCTGAAACTATTAAAAAGGAAGGTGACAGGACCGGTTTTACAGGAATCCGCCTGGTAAAGAAGAAAAGAAAAACAGCCTCAGTGGTGTATTGTTACAATCCACGATTGGATCGTAATGACCGATTGTTTCCAAAGAAAAGGAGTTTAGAAAGGAAACGGAAATCAAAGGTTAAGGTCTTAGAAGAGACGGAATGAAGCAGAAGGATAGGACCCACACGGAAAATCCTCATAGAATTCCGGGAATGAACCCGGTCAGTTTGAAAGGAAGTCACCCCAAAGACAATTGGTAGCAAATTTCTCAATGGAAATGGGGAAACGATCAAGCAATGAAGATAATCAAGGCCGCAAAGTCAACCACTTTTTTCAACTGATAAAATGTTCTTTGTTGAAAGCAGGTCTGTTTAATTGTGCAAGAAGAAGGTACAACTTGAAGAAGTGAAATACGCAAGCTTTGAAATGGCTTTGGAACAAGAAAAACACATAAAAAGGGTAAGTTTCTTTTTAGAGATTTATTTTATGCATTTGTTGATGGTTAAAAAGAAAGCCTAAAAGAAGGCCCCAAAAAGAAGAATAAAAGAAAATGAAAATTCCGAAAAAAGAAAATCAAATCATATCAGTCCAATATCTGTTTGGACCCCGGTCAGAAAAACCGAGGGTCTTTCCGGCCAGAAAGCCGTGAAACTTTTATCCCCGGTCAGAAAACCGAGGATCTCCCCAGTCAGAAAACTGCGGAGCCATTTACTTTTACCCCGGCCAAAAAACCGAGGATCTGACGGCCAAAAAACCGTTAGATATTGTTTGAATTCCGGCCAGAAAGCCGTGAAACTTTTATCCCCGGTCAGAAAACCGAGGATCTCCCCAGTCAAAAACTGCGGAGCCATTTACTTTTACCCCGGCCAAAAAACCGAGGATCCGACGGCCAAAAACCGTTAGATATTGTTTGAATTCGACCGAAAGCCGTGAAACTTTTATCCCTGGTCGAAAACCGAGGATCTCCCCGTCGAAAAACCCGCGGAGCTATTTACTTTTACCCCGGCCAAAAACCGAGGATCCGACGGCCAAAAACCGTTAGATATTGTTTGAATTCCGGCCGAAAGCCGTGAAACTTTTATCCCGGTCAGAAAACCGAGGATCTCCCAGTCAGAAAACTGTTGAGCCATTTACTTTTACCCCGGCCAAAAAACCGAGGATCTGACGACCAAAAAACCGTTAGATATTGTTTGAATTCCGACCAGAAAGCCGCGAAACTTTTATCCCGGTCAGAAAACCGAGGATATCCCCAGTCAGAAAACTGCGGAGCCATTTACTTTTACCCCGGCCAAAAAACCGAGGATCTGACGGCCGAAAAACCGTTAGATATTGTTTGAATTCCGGCCGGAAAGTCGTTGAAACTTTTCTTCCCGGTCAGAAAACCGAGGATCTCCCAGTCAGAAAACTGCGGAGCCATTTACTTTTACCCCGGCCAAAAAACCGAGGATCCGACGGCCAAAAAACCGTTAGATATTGTTTGAATTCCGGCCGGAAAGCCGCGAAACTTTTATCCCGGCCAGAAAGCCGTGGAACGTTTATTTGTGAAATTGTGATTTTCTTACCCAAGACCAAAGAGTCTTTTTAATCGCTTTCTGTATCACAACTAACTCACGAAATTTTCCTAGCAAAACTGGGGCAGAAAAATTTCGTTCGTTTGTTTGTTTTGTTGTCTAAATAGGTTTGACCTCGGGACGCAAGGATCGAGATAACCTACAAATGGAACATCAATCCAGAGTGAAGAAAAGAAGAAAAGAACCAAAAGAAAAGAGTTCAAATGTTGGAGTAAACAAAGGCACGATTGCTCAGAAGATGATTGAAGTAACAAGCTCCGCCGACTCCGTTTCACTCAATGTTACAGAAATAAACAAGCACGTACAGCTTGTGGAGCATCAAGATTCAGATCGAGGTCTACAGCAAATCAGCTAAGATTCAAGATCAAGTTTTCAAGAGAATCATAGATAGGAATCTTGTAACTCGTAGTTTGATAGCATAGCTAGTTCAGCTTTAATTTCTTTTGGTGTAATAAGGAGATCGGTAAGCAGTAGGCAGCAACATGCAGCAACGATAGCAACAGTAACAGCAAAGTGTCAGTCCACGGTAGTCCCAGCTACCAAAACTTCCCGAACTACATTGACCTGATTCCTGTTTAGCCCAGGATATGTAGGAGGCCTCCGAAGCAAAGGCTCGGTCAAACTCTTTCAAAATGCTTCCCACGGAGTATTCAAGCGGGCAAAAATCGCTCGTATTTGCTCATTTATCTTTGCACAAAAACTCTTCGTGGTTTCCGCGCAAAGAGGGGCAGCTGTGAGCACGTGATTTTTGCCTAACATGAATTACTCCCACAAAATCAAAACAAAAATTGTCTATTTTATGGTGTGTATTTTTTGTGAATTTTTGTGTTATTTTGGGATTTGTTCGCATTTGTATATACGTGATTATATGTGTTTAAATTAATATAAAAAAAAATAATACAAAAATATGTCGTGCTTACATTTCTCATCTAGTTCGAAATTAGGAGTAATTAATTTTATCTTACGAAAACGAAAATCAAATTAAAAAAAAAATAATTCATCTTTCACATTTTTAGCATTTAAATGCCTAATTGTGTGATTTATATTTAATTGATGTTTAAACTAAGTGTGTTAATTGTTAATATAGCTTAATTAATATTTCTTATAATTTAATTGATTTTTGTAGTGTAATTAGAATTTTTGTTTTAATAAATTGAGAATTAAAATTAAAAGAGAAGGGAAAAGGAAATAATTGAGAGAAAAAATCTGATTTGGGCCATGTTTGAAATTAAAATGGAGCCCAAAACAATGCCTCCACCCGGTCCAGCCACACCCCATAACCCAATCCACCCTGATAGAAACCAAACGGCCCCGTTTTTCTTGACACAAATCGATCGTGGCCGTTGGATTCTCATCATCCAACGGCCGAGATTAATTGTATCAATTTCAATTACCCAAAGACCCCCTAAGACTTCCTGACCTGCCTCATTTGCTCACATAACCCTTACCCCTTTCTCTCTCAAAGCCCAAGCCCTAGCCGCCGCCTTACCCCTTTGCTCGAAACCCGGCGGCCAACCGTCGCCGGCCATCCAAACCAACACCCCAGGACCTCCTCCCTCTCCCCACTCCAAATCCTTAATCCTCATTCCTCAAAACTTAGTAGTGCTCTTCGAATTTCAAATCGAAAAGTTGGTCAAGAACCCTAGAATCCAAAACTAGGGATTTCGCCCAAATCAATGGTATTTAAAGTCAATAGACTTTAATTGGAGTGTTTTTCATTTGAAAAACACTTCAATTAAAGTCCGTTTACTTCGAAAGGTGCAAAACTCGAATCCTTTGGAGCCGGGTCCATACGATTTCGTTCGTCCAGTTGTTCGACTTCTTTTGGGGTAATTTTCTGTTCCTATTTATTCCAATTGGATACTTGTTTGTTTCGTATATTTGTTTAGTCTAATTTCGTTGAATTCTTCTCAAATTTTCGCCTATTCTTTCTTCTCCTCAAAGACCTTTATTTGGTCAATTGCTTTTCTGTTTTTGTTTTGTTTGATTACGTATGTTGTCGAATACGTGTTCGCGTCGATTAGCGTCGTCGAACGATTAATTTTGTATTCCCAGCATTGGCCGAGAATTTCCTTGATTCACTGTTTCGAGATTGTTTGTTTATCGATTGTACGTATCGTAATCGATTGATTGTTGTTTGTTGATAAGTGTGTGTATTCGAGTCGATTATTGAAGTCGAATAACATTCTTGCTTCTTTTATTTTTTTTCTCTCTCGGCCTAAGTGCTAAAAAATGAAAACTTGTTCATCGATTGTGTGTTATTGATTGTGGTTGTTGTAATCGACTATACGAATGTCGTCGATTAGATTCGTAGGTTCGTTTGTTAGAACATTTTGGCACAAGTTTGGCATTGGTTCACCTGATCCGAATTCACTGTTTGATTTGAAATAGGCTGTTTGTTTGATTTTCGTTTGTTGAATTAGAATGAATTGGATATAGCTGTTTAACTTTAGTTTAGAAATCTGAAAACCATACTCAAGGGTTCAAATGTGATTGCACATGGGAAGGTTTAGTTTTACAACAAGATATGCACTGCATATTAGTTTTAAATAGAAGGAAAAGGGTCATTGATGCAGAAAACCTGGTTTAATGCCTTTTGTATAAGTTAGAAAGAACATGGGAAGCATTTGAAAAGGCTTAAAAGGTTAGGTATAGTCTAATTGACAAAGGATAGGGGTTGTGGTTTGGTTTTGAGTGTTTGATCAGGCTGTAAAAGGAAGAGAACACATGGGATGTTGATCTAAAAAGGATCAATTGGTTACATGTGCAGGGAATAATACAGGGTGGGACAAGGGTTTAAGATGGAAAGGTCTGAATTTTGAGAGATATAAATAGAGACTCACTGGAAACATACAGAGGGACTGATAGTGAAGACTCTGAAAAATATACACACACTATTTTCACAAACACACACTGAGAATACTCACATTCAGAACTAGCAGAACACTAAGAATACATACAAATATTCACTGGAAAGAAACAATCAGAGAGAAAGCTTAAGATTTTCTGAAAAATCTGGAAAACACATACACTCACCCAGATATTCACCGGAAACAAACACATACAGAGAGATAGAATCTGGGAGAAAGTTTTCAACAGATAGAAGGATAGATTGAGAGTTTAAGAGTGAAATAGAGGACAGTATTGAATGCAAAACAGAGGTTGAAACTTACACTGAGGTTTCAGAGTTAGGAAGCACATATAGCCTCTCTTCTGTTTTGTCTGTGATTGCATTTGGTGGTGATACTTGCTACTGGGTTTTGTTTTTGTTGGGTTTTGAATACTGTTTCAATTGAGTGTCTTGGTTTTCTATTGGTTTGAAAGTTCCTGGGCATTTCCTGTTTGGAGTTAAATCATTCCCTGGAATTTTTCTACTGTTTTGCTACTGTTTCTACTGGGCTTTTATTGGGATTTTTGCTGCTGGTGTTGTTGTTCCGTAGTTGTTACTGTTGGGTTTCTGCCACTGATTTCCTCTTTTGCTCTTTGAATTCCAGGTATACAATCGAACTCATGTAGATGTTATATTGGTGAAATGAAAATCAATGGAAATTTGAAGATCTGTTGAATTCCCATTTTTGCTATTTATTTCCTAAGATCAAAATAATGTTGTTACTCTGAATAAATTCATGTCAACTCATATGTAGTAGGCTATAAATTATAAATGTATAATTTGACTGTTGGATCATGTCCTGATTGTAGTTTGATTTGTGATTATAGTTATAGTTTGGTATAGGGTGGTATTGTTTACAACCGTTAGTATTGAATCATTTATAGTTATAGTATTGAAGTGTTTATAGTTAATGCCGAAATGTTTATAGCTATAGTTTGTGATCAAGTACAGTCAGCTAGTATAATTCTAAAACAAACTCAGTGTTAGAGTTGTAATTAAGTATGATAGGTTTTCACATTAAAATGATATAATATGTCTAGTTTGAATGGATTGAATTGATTCATTTCTAAAATTTGAACTCATTTTTTAGTGATGAAATCGTTGTATTATCATTAGTATTTCAATAAACTGGACCAGTTTTCTCTAAAAGAACGACATTTGTAGTTTAACCTATCTATTAAGAGATATATGCCGGAATCGGGTTAATAGAAGTAAAACTTAGAGATTAAAGTGTTCATTTATATAGGGTACTAAATGGAATGAAAGGGGACAAAATTTTGATTTTATTTAGAGCAAATAATTTTTATTTATTATTTATTTACTGATAGTTTAAATACTTTTTTAAGTCAGATACTCTTCTTCAAAATTAATAAAGCGGTTTGAAATTATAATCAGAGCATTAATTTATAAACATGTATAAAATCAGATATTTTTAGCCATTTATAATAGTTGAAGCGACCGTGCTAGAACCACGGGATCCGGGGGTGCCTAACACCTTCCCTCGGGTCAACAGAATTCCTTACTTAGAATTTCTGGTTCGCAGACTTCATTTGGAAAGTCGAAATTTCCTCGATTCGGGATTTAAATAAATCGGTGACTTGGGACACCTTAATTTATTCCAAGTGGCGACTCTTAAATAAATAAAATAATCTCGTTTCGAACATTGTCACTTAAATTGGAAAAACTCCCTCGCGCATCTACCCCCGGGTAGGGGGCGCGCCAAAAGGAGGTGTGACATCTCCTGAGAGTATCTTTTCTCTAACAAAGTGACTATCTCGATATTTTTAGTTCTCTCATAGAATACTGAATTTGACGCAATATGAAGAGCAGCTTGATTATCACATACAAGTCGCATCCGACTAATCTCACCAAATTTGAACTCCTTGAGCAACTGTTTGATCCAAATTAGCTCACATGTCGCCATAGCCATTGCTCGATATTCTGCTTCTGCACTAGACCGAGCAACCACATTTTGTTTCTTGCTCTTCCAAGATACTAAAATTCCTCCTACTAAGAGACAATATCCAGACGTAGAATGTCTATCAAAAGGTGATCTTGCCCAATCAGCATCTGAGTATCCAACGATCTACTCATAACCTTGATCTTCAAACAATAAGCCTTTGCCTGAAGCTGATTTCATATACCGAAGAATACGGACAATTGCATCCCAATGACTATCACAGGGAGAATGCATAAAACGACTCACAACACTCACAAGAAAGGAAATGTCAGGTCTAGTCACTGTGAGGCAATTTAATTTACCAGCCAATCGCCTATATCTTGCAGGATCGCTAAGAGGCTCCCTCTGTCCTGCCGGAAATTTAGAATTCGGATCCATTAGAGTGTCAACAGGTCTACAACCTGTCATTTCTATCTCCTCAAGAATATCTAAGGCATACTTCCGTTGTGAGATCGCAATATTTGAGCTAGACAGAGCGACCTCAATACCCGCAAAATACTTTAATTTGCCCAAATTCATAGTCTGAAAGTTCTGAAAGAGATGTTTCTTCAACTTACTAATACCATCCTTATCATTGCCGGTAATAACAATATTGTCAACATAAATAACCAGATAAATATAGAGATTTGAAGCATAATGTCGATAAAATACAGAGTGATCAACTTCACTACGAGTCATGCCAAACTCCTGAATAATTGTGCTGAACTTACCAAACTAGGCTCGAGGAGATTCTTTAGAGGGACCGGCGCAACCAATATACAAGGCCACTAGACTCCCCCTAAGCAACAAAACTAGGTAGTTGCTCTATATAAACCTCATCCTCAAGGTAACAGTAAAGAAAATTATTCTTAATGTCCAACTGATAGAGAGGCCAATGGCGAACAACACCTATGGATAGAAAAAGGCGGACTGATGTAATTTTAGCCATAGGGAGAAAGTATCACTGTAATCGAGTCTAAATATCTAAGTATATCTTTTGGCAATAAGATGAGCCTTAATTCGATCAACCTTGCCATCTGGACAAGCTTTGACTGCATATATCCAACGACAACCAACAGTCGATTTACCTAAAGGAAGAAGAACAAGCTCCCAAGTACCACTCATATGTGAATTAGACATCTCGTCAATCATAACCTGTCGCCATCCGGGATGAGACGGTGCTTCACCTATAGACTTTGGGATGGAAATAGAGGACAAAGATGGCACAAATGCATAATGGGATAGTGAGAGACAATGGTAACTTAAACCGACATAATAAGGTTTAGGATTAAGTGTGGACAATATAACTTTTTGTAGTGCAATCGATTTATTATGAGGAGACAAGTCCGCAGTATTAACAGGGTCAGGTGCAGGACGTGAATCAGTTGGACCTAATGCTGGGTGCGAACGACGATGATAAGTCAGGAGTGGTGGAGCTGTAGAAGGTTTAACTAGACTAGGTGGTGGCACTGGAGCTATAGTTGGTGGAACTGGACTAGGTGGTAGTGCTGGACTTGGTGGTGGGACTGGAGCAATAGGTGCTGAAGCTGAACCTGTAGGTGGTGGAGCTGTTGAGGAAGATGAATGGGATATAGGGACTGAATCTCCAAAAGAAGTAGCTGGTAGCACCTCAGAAATATCTAACTGATTAACTGGACCTGTGAAGTATGGTTAGGTTTCAAATAAGGTAACATCAGCAGACATAAGAAATCACTGAAGGTAAGGAGAATAACATCGATATCGCTTTTGCGTTCTCAAGTAACCCAAAAATATGCACTTAAGAGCACGAGGAGCTAACTTATCTTGTCCTGCAGTAAGATCATGAACAAAGCACATACTCTCAAAGGTATGTGGGGAAACATGACACAGGATGGAACTTGATTTTGGATAGCTGAAGATGGAATACGATTAATAAGATAACAATATGTAAGAATTGCATCTCCCTAAAAATACAGCGGAACATGAGATTGTATGAGTAAAGTGCGAGCAGTTTCAATAAGATGTCTATGCTTTCTTTCAGCTACCCCATTTTATTGGGATGTGTATGGACAAGATGTTTGATGAATAATCCCATAGGAGTTCATAAACTGTTGGAATGGGAAAGACAAATACTTTAGGGCACTATCACTACAAAATTTACAGATAGAAATCCCAAATTGATTTTGAATTTCAGCGTGAAAGGACTGAAAAATAGAAAACAACTCAGATCATTTTTTCATCAAAAATATCCAAGTTCACGTGGAATAATCATCAATAAAACTGACAAAGTAGCGAAATCCGAAGGTAGAACTGACCCGATTAGGACCCTAAACATCTAAATGGACTAAAGTAAAAGGTGACTCTGCTCGATTATCAAGACGTCACGGGAAATGGGAGTGGGTATGCTTACCAAGCTAACATGACTCACACTCTAGAGTGGACAAGTGAGATAATGCAGGTACCATTTTCTGAAGTTTTATCAAACTGGAATATTCTAACCGTTTATGTTATAAATCTGGTGAATCAGTAAAGGGACAAGTTATTAGAAGAAGACAAGATGTGAGTCCATGTGACTTTGCAAGGATAAGGTAATAAAATCTATATGATTTACATCCGGTACTGATGATCTTCCATGTACTATATTCCTGTATAAAAACAAGCTCATTAAGAAATAAAACAATATATTTAAGAGATTTGGATAAGTGACTAATGACTATGAGACTAAAAGGACTACCAGGAATTTAAAGAACAGAGTCTAAAGGTAAGGAAGGAAGTGGACTTGCTTGACTTCAATCCAATGACCTAGTCGTTCAATCCAGACAACTCCGCATCCAAACCCTGGATCCGCTCTTCTAACCTCTCCACCTTAAATGCCAGTCTCTCTACTAATTATCCCGCTCAGACCTACAAACGCAGAGGGCATCTTCTAAGGATACCATAGCGGCCATTCTGTCTTTCTCGTCATGACTCAATTATTTGACCTTGGCACTTAGCTCGCCCCTTAGATCGATAGCATTTGCCTCCTTTTGCCCGAGTTCGACCATTAAGGATGCTACCTGCATTTGAAGGTTAGCATTATCAACTATCGGCCCCTTACTCGCCTTAGGCTCATCCTCCTTGGCCTTTAGAACTGCCTTAAGCTCGATGTACCTACCGATGGCTCTCATTAGATCGTGATCCCTCTCGCTTAGCTATTCATCTTTCTTCGTCAACTCATCATCTTTATGTTTAATCCTATCATGAAGCGACTGAAATTCACCATCCTAGTTAAGGAAGTCAGCCAGTGTTCGGTGCTTAGTGCGGTACTCTTTGTACTTCGAGGACATCTTCTTAAAAATGGTCGCCCTCCCTTCCTCCCACCAGTCACGCTCGATTCCCATGGTTAGAGTATGACATGCCAAAAAAAGAAGTCAGTATGAGAAAATTACACATGTGAAACAAATCCTAACATTAAAAGCACTTACTCGTAGAGTCGTGCTGGATATACCTAATGACAACTCTGCATCGTTCATCGCTTGTAGCTCCGTGTTTCAGAAGACGCTCACAGGGGAGCAAAAGATGACACCGCACGTTTTGAGTTGGCTAAAAGGTCATAGCCCATGGGAATGACTACGTGCCGCTTAGGACCCTCCATCTTTATCTCCACACGAGTCTGCACCTAATCAATGTCGACATCCGAGCCAGAACAGTCATCCCCCATAGAGACCGCTCTACTTCCCCTGCCACCGATAACGCGCCACCTTTTGTGGCCCATACAAGCTCTCCGCAATCACGAACCCCCTCAACCCTAGAGGGCCTCCTCTCCATAATGGCACCCGCCATGATAACGGTCTCTATGTTTGGTGTAAGCACGTATTTTGTTCCCATATTGATGAATTTTTTTGGTTCGACGTCGGTGGTAACGGTCTTTCCAGTTTCTACACTTCGCCTTTTCCTCGACGGTGAATCTTCACCGCTAGATGGCTCATCCACAAGATGATAGATGGGATGGGAAGAGATCTCGTCCTGCAAGGCAACAGTTTGAGGGGTGGAGCCCTTCATTGACGGAACTTGAGCACGACTTCCTCGAGCGGAGTCAAATAAGGCAAATTGCATTCGAGCCGATATGATAGCCTTCCAAAATGCAGGCACTGGAGTCTTCTTCTTAGAAATTTGCCGACCTAGAACCAAAAGGAGGTCGCATCAAAGAGAATTGGTAAACAACAATAAGCTGAAGTAAAAGTGACATTTACTGATCAGGATCTTAGGTCCAAAACGCTTGTGAAAGGACGTCTAATCATGAATTCCATGATGTGAGGTGACATGCATGCCTCTCAACTAAAAAGCAAAAGAAGCTGCAACTGAACCAAAAATGAAATAGCGAAAGAAAATATAGGGTATATATTAAGGTACTTACGATTATACTTCCATTGCTTGGAAATCTAGTCGGGTCTGCTACTAGGTACTTTCGATTCATTTTGTCGTCAATACCAACCATCAACCCTATGGTCCCATCATGTCATAGGTATATCAAAGTACCTCTATAAAAACTAGGCAAAAATAAATGCAGCAAGTGGCGAATATCGACCTCACAGCCAGCCAACTTTGCGTACTTTATCAGCATTAAGAAAACTTTATAATAAGGAGAGAGTTGTGCTGGGCAGATATTATAAAATTGGCAAAATTCCTTCGTTAGTGGAAGGAGAGGAAGAGTATAACCAATCAAAAATGGGTATTAGAAGGCACAATATCTAGATCGATAAACCTCCACGATGTCGCTTCAGTCGGGAAGGATTTTGACATAGGGAGAAATGCGTTATTTGGGCCGAAGGTCAGGTATATGAGGCGGACCATCTCAGAAAGCTTCTGAGTGGGAGTAGGAGCAGGCTCATTTGGAAAATCGTTTCTGACCAAAAGGTTTTTGGGGACTATCTCCTCCGCGGTAGGGAGGCTATCGTCCTCTTCAGCCATGAATTCCATATCGTCGGGAGGAAAGGCCGCTAATAATAGACTGACATCAGAATGAAGGGATTATGACATTTTGTCAGTAATGTAACGTATTCAACAAAGTCTAAAGAAGTAGATAACAACTACGTAAAAAAGAAGGGGCTCGAACTGAAGAAGCTGTAAGAAATTGAAAGCGGAAATTAGAGAATAAGATCAGGGAAATAAAGTACTCATGCAAAGTAAGAAATGATGAAAACTTCCAAAAAATGAAACCCCCGCCTATTTATAGGGTTGGGTGGAGTGAGAATCAGAGCAAATGACTGTCAATGGCACCAAAACCGAAGCGGCACATGCACAGAGGCTACAACGGGAAGACGCATAATGATGATGTGTGTGGCCATGACGTCACCTCACATTAGCCACACCAATCGCAACTTCGCTGGTAACACCATTTTCTCAACCTTGACCCATTCAACTTAATCAACATGACCAATTTCTTCTAAATGAACGCAATATCGAGGGTGTGCAAGACCATGACCTCAACAAGAGGAGAAACTAATTGTATTGGTCTAACTCTGGCGACTTGGTAATGGTAGATAAACAAGATCAAGGACGGGGTCGACCACGGCGTAATAGCGGGTGTCATCCTCGGAAGGACTATTGTCAAGGACGAGCAACTAGAGTAAGGAAATAACGATAGGATAGGTTTAGAAATGGACAAAAAAATATTCCTTTGGATATTCCTTATTTTGTTTTTTAGGGTTTCTTGAAGATGCCTCTTATAAATAGGAAGAGATAAACAGAAGGGGGATCTTCACTTTTTGATAAGAGTATATTATAAAAGGTTGACTAGTAGGAATATACAAAAGTTGTCTTGTTCACTAATTTTCTTATCTAAGCACATGTTGTTTGATCTTTGTTCACAAGATCCAAAGATTCTTTATCCATCTTCACTTCTCATCTTTCCACATTGCTATTAGGAGAAAGAACCATCCAAATTATATAATAATTGGGTGGTAGATTCTTTTTTATTACACTTATTGCCATTATTTATATTTATTGCATGTTCATGTGATAATATTTGTTGGTAATCATTGAGTATAAATCGGCTATTTACCGCTCTCAAAAGTTGTTCATTTATCAATTTTCTATAATATTTGATCTAAAATTTATTATATTTAACTAAGATTCACCTTTCATTTCTTTATTAATTAGTTTAATAAAAGATTTAATACTTTTTGGTCAAACAGCTCCGATTTCTTGTTTTGGAATGTCTATATGTTTGTATTAATTTTGAAGTTAGTTTAGCCCATCAAGATCATTTTTGAATATTTTGCGTAATGTCGAGTTTTTTCCATGCTTTGATTCAGACGTTTGGGTTCATGTCTCTGTTGCGAACTATCATTAAAATGGTGTTGATTCATGTCTGTTTAGCAAATTAAATTAAAATGGTTTTGTGTTGGTCGTGTATATATTTCTTCCACGTACTTCATGTTTCTTGATTCAAATTAGTTTTCACAGTTTCTTCTTTCTAAATATTAGAATGGTTTAACGGTATGTCGCTCTCTTGATAAATGGATTAGAGTTATCTCGATGGGATTAATGGATACCTAATTTGCGTGGTTTGAGCTGTGGGATCAAGGAGTAGTTTTAGGAAGTGAGGTGCATGTGTTAGCAGGGCTTTTGGTCATATTTTTAATCCACTGATCTTTGTCTTAACTTGTTTTACTTTTATTTGTCATTTTTCACTAGATAAGTCATTGGATCATACCTTCTAGATAACTCCAATTAAGTGTTTTATTTGTCTAATTTGTACACGTCTTTATGTTCACAATGTGGTCTTTTGATTTAGCTTAGTTGGCTTGTGTTTACTAGTTTATGTTTACTTGAATGAAATGGCTGGGGATTTCATTTACTTATTTTTATATTATTCACAAGGACTATGTTAGGTCAATCACGTTTGAGTAGGCAAACCTTTAACGCGTTCGTGTTTAGCGTGTATATTAGACACATATTAATAAATAAATTTTGTGGTAATGTACATATCCGCGTGATATAATTGTGATTCCAAAATAATTCAAGGTACGCGTTCGCGCGACTTTGGCCAAATAATCTAAATAATTAAGTATTGTGACTGTGTACACGTACGTGTGACATGACTCCTGTCATGGGCGGCTTTCCAGCCATGCTCCATGATCCCTTGGGCGCGTCCCGTGGCGTCCTAGCAAGCCTCCCAACGCCTAGCACCACGAACGGTCCCGTGGTCTTGGCCTCGCCAAGTGACAAGCGCGTAGGTACCTCTGTCGCCCCATTGATATCCCTCGCCAGTGCCCAGCCGCAGGCAGATTCTAATAACGCCGCGCACAAATCGTGATGCCAAAGACAATGCTGCTGAAAATGGATCTGTTGCTACCTTTTAAAAAACTAAGTCATGTTCATTGTACATACATAATAGTTTTATTTCATGCACTTATATTATGTTTCCCTAGCTTATTCAAGTCTAATCGTGTAGCTTTGATTTATTTTTTTTAAGTATTATTAGGGGGGATCAAGCAATCAAAACTTTCTAACAAGCAAGCAATTATCTGTGTACTGGTATCTCTCCCCCTCGACACCGTGTTTCTTTTCTGTAATAGCTTTCATTAATGCAATCAAGCTTTCTTTAAATATCAATTCTCATTTATGTTCTCTCAATTGCTCTTGACATTGGTTTTCTGGTACGACACTGACAATCGAATCTAGCGTACGGCGGGCACCTCAGTTTGCGGACAACAACTGCACACACATCAGTTGCTTAGCGTTACGTCGCCCTTCCAAAGAATCTCAGGAAGGCGCCTCGTAATATTTAGTATCAGAGCCTAGGCTCGATGTCGGATGAGGGAACTTACTGACAATACCACCACTTCTGACCATGGTGAATCATGGGGACCGCATTGCGGCTCTCGAATGGACAATTGAGGTATTGCGGTCTATTGTGGATATTGTGCCTGAACTAAGAACCAACCTACTACAAAGGTTGGACGACCTAGACTACATGGTGCTTCAGGTTGAAGTTGACATTGAAAACATCAGTCGCGACTCCGAGAGAGACTGGCAGACGGTAGCCACAGAGGCAGCCAAAATTTTTGAGAAATTTGAGGGGCTCCAATAGGAGCGCACCGAGGATATAGCCCACAAGGCATAAGAGGCAGAAAAGGTGACTGCCATGCAACAAATTATTGACAAATTGACAGACCAGCTCAATGTTTTCAACGCTGCTTTACAAGGCCTACTCCGAGGAGGTGGAAACCAAATCGGAGGTGTTGTGAACTCCACTCCCGTGACAAAGAAACTGAAAATTCCTTAGCCAAAGCCATACAGTGGAGCTAAGAATGCCAATAAGGTGGAAAACTTCATCTTTGATGTCGAACAGTATTTCGAAGATGTTGGGGATCTGGAGGAAGCTAAAAAGGTAGCAACTACTGCCATGTATCTTCAGGGTAATGCTATACTCCGGTGGCGGGTGAAGTACGAAGCCATCAAGACAGGTGAAGATGCTCTCGAGACATGGGCAGAACTGAAGGCAGCTATAAGCCTGCAGTTCTTCCCTGAGAATGTTGAATACAATGCAACGAGAAAACTACAGGAGCTCCGCCAGAAAAAATCAGTACGGGAATATGTGCGAGAATTCTCCGCACTAATGCTAAGCATACGCAACATGGGGGACAGGGACAAACTCTTCACCTTCATAGAAGGGTTAAAATCTTATGCCCGCATGGAGCTATAGAGACAAAGGGTAGATACCCTTCCCAAGGCAATCCAAGCAGTTGAATGCCTTGGGGACTATCAAATGAAAGCATAAAAGGACAAGCGTCAGCCGCCTGCACGAGCAGGGTTCAAAGGAGGCCAGCCTAGAAATGGTGGTCCTAGCAAAAGTGGGGGAGATTGGAACTCAAACAAATCTAGAACTCCTTCCTCGCGCAGCAACAGCGTTGCTTCAAACAACAATGAAGGGGGGAGAAATCATCCTCAGGATGTCGTCATTGCGGCGGGCCACATTGGAATAATGAATGCCCATATGCACAAATGAATGCCTATCAGGATATTGATGATGGGACAGATGACAAATCAGATGATGTGGACCAGACTGAACCAGTAGGTATCTTCAATGCAATTGTAGGTTCCATCTCTGAGGCATAAGCGGAGACCAGTGATGGTATCCGTAAGAAGAAAGACCCACGTCCAGTCATGAAAAAAGGGAAAAAGAAGGCGAATGAAGAGAATCATCCTAAACAAAAGAGGACCTTAATGTTCGTCGAGATGAAGGTGAATAGCAAGACCATTCGGGCTATGATAGACACGGGTACTACCCACAATTACTTAGCCTCGACTCAGATGGAACGCCTTGGACTGGTTGTAGGTAAAGGTAGAGACAGTGTTAAGGCTATCAACTCACCTCCCCAGCTAGTGGGTGGAATAGCCAAAGAGCTATCAGTGAAGCTTGGCTCTTACGAAGGAAAATTCAACCCGCGAGTGGTGATCATAGAAGATTTTGAGCTGATCGTTGGGTTGGAATTCCTAAGGCAAACCAACACCATGCCTGTACCATTTGCAGACATGCTATTGATGATGGGAACCAATAGGGCCAAGCCCTACATTATCCTGTGCATGCCGATGAAGATGGCCGTTAAGAACATCTCGTCCTTGCAGCTGAAGAAGGGGGTCAAAAAGAATGAGCCTACATTTTTGGAACCCTTTGCATTGAAGATATAGAACACTCCTCGGGTCCCATTCCTGAATCTATGAAGGAGTTACTACTGGAGTTTAAAGATGTCATGCCACAAAACATGCCAAAGTGGCCCCCGTCTAGGCGCACTGATGGACCATGAATTTGAGTTGTTGCCGGATGTGAAGCCACCTGCCCAGGCGCCTTACAAAATGTCACAACCCAAACTCACCGAGCTCCGGAAACAATTGACAGAAATGCTAGATACAGGGATCAGTGTACCCTCAAAGTCCCCATATGGGTCCCCTGTTCTATTCCAAAAGAAACATGATGGCAGCCTGCGACTCTGTGTGGATTATCGAGCTCTAAACAAAATCACTGTAAAGAACAAATGCCCTATTCCTTTGAGGGCAGACTTGTTTGATAGATTGGGTGGTGCGATGGTGTTCACCAAGATAAACCTCAAGACAGGTTACTGGCAAGCTCGGATAGCAGAGGGTGATGAGCACAAGACGACTTGTGTAACAAGATATGGGTCATACGATTTCTGGGTCATGTCATTCGGCTTGACTAATGCTCCAGCCATATTTTTTACCCTGATGAACCAAGCCTTATGAGAGTACATTGACGAATTCGTGGTGGTCTACTTGGATGACATTGTGTTATATAGCCAAACATTGGAAGAACACCTAGTGCATTTGCGGAAGGTCCTAGCCCATTTGCGGGAGCATGAACTATATGTGAAGTTGTCCAAATGCTCATATGCTCAAAAGCAAATTGACTTCCTCGGACATGTCATTGAGGAAGAACGCATCAAGATGGACCAGCAGAAGATTCAGGCCATCACAGATTGGCTGCCGCCTAAGGATTTCCATGCCTTGAGGTCGTTCCTTGTCCTATGAAACTTCTACCAGCTGTTTGTGAAGAACTATGCCCTTATTGCAGTGCCATTGATAGAACTCCTCAAGAAGGTCACACCTTGGAATTGGGGACCAAGGAGAGCGGACGCCTTCAACGCATTAAAGGCGGCTATGTCTAGTAGTCCCGTCTTCTCCCTCCCTGATTTGGCCAAGCCGTTCGAGGTACAAGGATGCATCTGACTATGCTCTTGGTGGGGTCTTAATGCAAGAAGGACACCCGGTAGAGTACGAGAGTCGGAAGCTGAAGGATACAGAGCAGCTCTATACCGCCCATGAGAAAGAATTATTGGCTATCGTCCATTGCTTGCACCTTTGGAGGCACTATCTGCTGGGAACCCCGTTCGTGGTTAAGACAAATAACACAGCTGTCAGCCATTTCATGACCCAACCAAAGCTGAATGATCGACAGGCCAGGTGGCAGGAACTCATAGCTGAATTCCATTTCAACCTGGAGTACCGAAGTGGAAAGACCAATTGTGTTGCTGATGCACTCAATCGGAGAGCTGACCTAGCATCGGTATGCCTACTCGCCACCCTAAGGGGGAGCGAAGTAGCCACCTCCATCAAGGACCAGATATAAGATCTACTCACAAAGGATCCCGCTGCTTAGTATTTGGTTGATTTTGTAGGACAGGGCAAGACTCGCCAGTTCTACGTGGAAGATGGTTTTCTGAAATTCAAAGGGAACCGACTTTATATTCTGAAAGGAGGAGATCTACGGAGGACTCTTCTTGCATAATGTCATGATACTCTGTGGGCTGGCCATCCCGGTGAAGAACGCACTATGGCGTTACTTCGTCGTGCCTATTATTGGCCTCAAATGGCTGATGATGTCGCTCAATATGTGAAAACTATCTAGTATGCTAGAATGACAAGTCAAACTGCTTGACACAAGCGGGACTCTTGGAACTACTAGCTGTACCAAAGAGACCGTGGGAAAGTGTTTCCCTAGATTTTATCACTGCATTGCCCAAGGTCGGATATCTCACAACTATCTTGGTTGTGGTAGACCAATTTTTCAAGTATGCCACCTTTATTGTAGCCGCACAATATATATCAGCAAAAGATACAGCTCAACTCTTCTTCTCTCATGTCGTCAAATATTGGGGCCTACCCAAAGACATTATTAGTGATCGCGACTCACGCTCACTAGCAACTTTTGGACCTAACTTTTTAAGTGCCTTGGGTCAAAACTGAGTTACATCTCAAGTTTTCATCTGCAATCTGATGGCCAGGCGGAGCGGTTCAGTGGTATGTTGAAGAAATATCTCCGCCACTTTGTAACCAGATCACAGAAGATTGGGTGAAGCTTCTGGATGCTGCTCAACTGTGTTTCAATTCACAAAAAAGCTCTAGGACAAACAAAAGCACTTTTGAAATTGCTATCGGACAGTAAGCGCTACTCCTATGCAATGTGAATGCACCAAATACGTCTAAGTCTCCTCGAGCTGCTAGCTTCTCAAAAGAGTGAAAGCATAATCTAGAGATAGTGCGGAGATATCTTGTCAAAGCTCAAAAGCGGATGAAGAGGCATGCTGATCAGAATCGTCGCATCTGTTGAATATCAAGTAGGAGACAAAGTGATGGTCAAAATCCAAAAGCGGTACTTATTTATCAAAGTCCATGACCCTCGCCTATTGCAAAAATATATTGGACCTTTGTCTATTGAGATGCGCATTGGGAAAGTTTCATACCAGTGGATACCCCATGTTGGTGGAAAATTCATCATGTCTTCCATGTCAGTCTCCTAAAACCTTTCCGAGAAGAGACGGAGGATCCTTCAAGAAGCCAGCTTACAATACCTAGTATTCAAGGTCCCAATTCACTGGGAAAAGGCGTGGTGAAGCTATCCTTGATGATACAGTGATTCATGCCTCAAGGAAAGATCACCAAGAATTCTTGGTGAAATGGTAGGGCTATGATGCAGAAGAGAATACTTGGAAAAGGGATACAAACCTCAAAGCCTACAAGAGCCTCATTGAAGATTAGTTTGCAAGTAAGGCGCCGAGGACGTCGCCAACTTCGGTGGGGGAGAATTTCATGGGCGGCTTTCTAGCCATGCCCCATGCCCCATGACACATTAGGTGCTTCCCGTGGCGTCCTAGCAAGTCTCCCAACGCCTAGTGCTACGGACGGCTCCGTGGTCTTGGTCGCACGCCAAGTAACAAGCGCGTAGGTGCCTCTGTCGCCCCACTGATATCCCTCGCCAGTACCCAGCTGCAGGCAGATTCCAACAACGCCGCGCGCGCAGACAACCGCGCATGCAGACCGTGATGCCAAAGACAATGCTACTGAAAATAGACTTGTTGTTGCCTTTTAGAAAACTAAGCCACTTTCATTGTAAATATAGAGTAGTTTTGTTTCATGCACTTACATTATGTTTTCCTAGCTTATTCAAGTCTAGTCGTGTAGCTTTGGTTTATTTTTTTTAAGTATTATTAGGGGGATCAAGCAATCAAAACTTTCTAGCAAGCAAGCAATTCTCTGTACTGCCGTCTCTCCCCTTCGACACCGGGTTGCTTTTTCTGTAATAGCTTTCATTAATGCAATCAAGCTTTCTTTAAATCTCAATTCTCATTTATGTTCTCTCAATTGCTCTTGAAATTGATTTTCCCGTACGGCACTGACAATCTAGTCTAGCGTACGGCGGGGACCTCAGTTGGCAGACAACAACTGCACAGACATGAGTTGCTTAGACTTACGTCACCCTTCCAAAGAATCTCGGGAAGGTGTCGTGTAACATTTCTGACGTGCCAAACGAGGCGAGTACACGTACGCGTGACTTTTTTTCAAGATAATTCCATAATACCATAATGAGGTATTTAAAAAGCGATGAAACGTAAAATGCACATAGATTCTAAAATACTTAATTAAATAATTTAATTAAGCCATGTATGATTAGAGCGATCATGCTAAAACTACGGAATTCGTAAATGCCTAACACCTTTTTTCAGGTTAACATAATTCCTTACCCACCTTCTCGTTTTGCGGACTTTTAAACAAAGTTAAATTTCCTCAATTTGAAATTTAAAATAAATTGATGACTTGGAACATCATATAATTATTCTAAGCGGAGACTTTGAATTTACTCCCTCCGGTCCAAAACAAGTGATGTTTTGGATGTTTTCACACATATTAAGAAAGTCACATTTTAGCATTAATTAGCAATGAAATTGACCATATTAACTTTTACTATCTCACATAAACACTCCTAATACGTATTCCAACACCATTAACTCCAAGTACAATGTAGGGAAAAAATAATTAATTCATTCTTGAAATCCGAAAAAATCACTTATTTTGGACCACAAAAAAAAGGCCAAAACATCACTTATTTTGGACCGGAGGGAGTAATAGGTAATCTGGTAAAAGTTTTGCTTTCGACACTGATTGGCAATAACGGCCGATGGTGGAAATGTTAGTAGCTAATGGTAGCAGTAACTAAGAGTGGGTGTGTTTGGTTGTAGTGAAGCCAGCTGTGGCGTGAAATAAAGATGGGTCATAGTGATTAGTGATGGTGATTGTACGGTGATAACGAACGAATGGTAAAATATTACTTTCACTAAAATCTTAAACTGGACAACGTTTTAATACGTTTTATTTTATGAATATGAACTACCTCACAAATTCTTCATTAACTATACTTGTGGGCAAGTAGTATTTTTAGAGAAGAATAAAAAAAAGATTATTTTTAAAATCCTTGATATTGATATATTGTGCACTAATTCAATTCAAGATATTCATATCTAAAGCAATTTTGGGATATTGGGATTGTGGACGAAAGTATTTCCACTTATTCTATTTTAAGTTTTATTAAAATACTTTTAACAAATCAATATTTTGTTAATAATATTAGCTAGCTAATTTAGTGTCATATTGCAATATTGTAACTACATCCTTTGAAATATAAATTAATGAACCTAATAACAAGAATAAGATTTGTTTTCTTTCTTTGATAACTCCAATTATTGGAAAGTATAGTGCATAATTATTTTTCATTATTCTTGTTTTTTCTTCTTTTATTTCTTTGTCAAGGATGACAGAAATTAGGCCGGTATTGCAGATTAGTGATTATATTTTCTCTCTACACCTTGCTCTGTGTTTGATTTAAAACTCTTCAAGGGTCTTTCTCTTGTAATTTTTGTTATTTAAAAAAGGCAGAATCAAAAGCATCTCATGTTATTGTAGGCAATCTTCCCTGATACAAACATTAACAATTAATTTAACGGTTCGAACTTGTGATATATAGATGACACAGTAACAACTTTTTGGCTGCTCCCAGCCTCCTTCTATTTTGGGAGCAAGTTGTATTATTATAAAGGTCGCCACAATAATAGTTTGTTTCATGACCAATCACATTGGCGAAAGTGATGAACAACTTGATGATTACTTACTGCTGTCATTTTATTAGTTTCTGGGCACTAGTTTTTTGTGTGGTCCATCTCCACTTGACCACATTTAAAATCTGTACATAGATTGTACTGATTTTGACCAACTTCTGGTGTCAAAATCAGCCTTGGCTAAAGGTAACATAATCACTCTTATCATAAAAATGTGGTTCCCCTTTTTTTTTTTTGTGCTCATTTTGTTTCGCAAAATTTATTATTTTCTGATTTGGATAAGTTAGAATATCACGATTAATACCTTGTTATTATAAGTTTTCGGTCATTTGGGTTAATAACGTGAATGAGTTGTTCTTCTTTTTATAGATTTTTTTAGAGTGGACATAGAACCGAAAATAATAGGTGAAGATAAAATAAAAGAGAGAGATTTCTCAAAAAAAATTACTTACAAAATTGTGCAAGAAAGTCATTTTTTTAATAGAAAAGTTACTATCAGTTTATGTGAACCTATTTCCTTTTTTATCTGTTCAAAAAAAATGAACCCTTTCTAAATTTGATAACAATTTAACTTAAACTTACATAATAGTCTTCATTTTTTTCTTTAACTCCGTTCCCAATTAAACATATTCACATAAATTGTAACGCAAGGAATACTGTGTTTCTGTCATTTCATCTACAAAGTCTCTCTATACTCAACGATTGCGAGTGATCCCACAAGCTGAATGAGCTGTTGATAAAGGTTTATTAACACGCCACTTAGATCTTTTCTTGAATGGATATGCATAATGAGCTAGTCAATTTTCATTGTGTGATTTATTAGATAATCGAAAACAAAAAATCTTGAATATTATTCAAAATTCAAAAGAACTGTGTGGAAGGCTATTGAGCAACCCGAAATATTGGGCCTATAATTAGGGGTGACAAGGAGAATCTAAATCTAAATCTAAGAGGAGTGAAAAATTGGATTATGACTCCTTTTGTGTGGGACTAGATCGGAATGGATTTTGAGTAGGGCAAAAAAGTATATAAATTTGTATATTTTTTGTATATAACATATAAAACAATATACAAATTTATACAAATATATAATTTTTTTGTATATAACATACTGACATTGCTCTAATTGACGAGACGAGGGCATGTGTTAACGGGATATTGGAGGCTTGGAGGCAAACTCTCGAGTCTAAGGGTTTCAAATTGAGCAGGTCTAAGACAGAGTACATGGAGTGCAAGTTTAGCACTAAGTTGAGGGATGTAGGCGGGATCGTGAGGCTTGGGGCACAGGTCGTCCCCAAGAGAGATAGCTTCAAGTACCTTGGGTCGGTGATTTAGGGGGGACAGAGAGATTGACGAGGACGTCACTCACCGCATAGGGGTGGGATGGATGAAATGGAGGCTTGCATCTCGAGTCTTGTGTGATAAAAAAATGTCACTGATACTCAAAGGTAAGTTTTATAGAGTTGTGGTTAGATCGGCTATGTTGTATGGGGCAGATTGATGGCCGGTTAAGAACTCCCATATCCAGAGGTTGAAGGTAGCAGAGATGCAGATGCTGAGGTGGATGTGCGGGCACACTAGGATAGACAAGATCAGGAATGCAGATATTCGGAGGAAGGTGGGCGTCGCCCCGGTGAATGACAAGATGCGGGAAGCAAGGCTCAGATGGTTCGGGCACGTACAGAGGAGAAGCATCGATGCTCCGGTGAGGAGGTGTGAGTTGTTGGCCGTGGTGGATATGAGAAGAGGAAGAGGGAGACCTAAGAAGTATTGGGGAGAGGTGATCAGGCAGGACATGGTACATCTGCAAATTTTCGAGGACATGGCCCTTGATAGGAAGGCATGGAGGACAAACATTAGGGTTGTAGGATAGGGGTAGTGGTGCTTCCCTTTCTGCATTCTGGGGGTGGGGCGGGGTTGTATTAGGGTTGATCTTAGATGGCTTATAGTTTATGTTGAACCCACAACATTCTTGATATTTATCTTAGATGCCTTAGTCTCTGGTTACTGTTATTGCATATCGTTCATCTTTTGATTTTCTATTTTGTATGCTTCTATTACTATAATAGTTTTTACTAGAGTTACTAATGAATTCTCTTCTCTTTCCTTTCTTGTTTTCCATGTTTTCTTTTATTTCCATCGTTCTGAGCCGAGGGTCTATCGGAAACAACTTCTCTGTCCTCCGGGGCAGGGGTAAGGTCTGCGTACACATTACCCTCCCCAGACCCCACAGTGTGGAATTTTTACTGGGTACTTGTTGTTGTTGTTTGTATATAACATACAAAAATGAATATATATATATATATATATATATATATATATAAAATATATTTTTTCGGCTATTATTTTAAGAGCACCTATATAGTGTCATTTTCCCTTTTGAGTTCCAGTTATCTGTATCTAATCAAAAAACATTTTTATTCTTTCTTTACAAGCTAAAATTCAAGTCAGTAAACGGAATAAACTATGTATAGAAAGCCAGGTGCCAAGAACTAGGGGTGTTCATGGTTCGGTTTGGAACATTTTTTTTTCATAAAAAGAAACCAAATCAAATAAGTCGGTTTTTCAAATATTAGAACCAAACCAAACCAATTAAATCGATTTTTCTCGATTCGATTTATGTCGGTTTTTCGGTTATTTGTCGATTTTTCTTAAATATAAGACTACACTACCAAACACATATTCCGTCGATCATATTTTCAATGTAACACTATCAAATCAATTGCCCTTTGAGAAATCTATTATTTACCAAAATATATTATTTTTAACACGAAATTGATTCTTACACTAAACAAAAGAAAACTACCAATCAAACTAGAATGTAAAGGTAAAGAACTATATTAAAAGTGCAAACTATTAACATTTATCATAAATTTTTTAAAACTTTGTATTACTATATACATATATATATATATATATATATATATATATATATATATATATATATATATAGTGTAATAATAAATTTAAAATAGCTAATCCTATAGTCGGTTTGGTTCCGGTTTTTTTTCCTGATTGAAACCAAAACCAAACCAAATTTGATCGGTTTTTAAAATTCAAAACCAAAACCAAACCAAACAAAAAAGTATCCATTTTTTTGGTCGGTTGAATTTGTTTTTCGGTTTGGTTCGGTTGTTCGGGTTCTTAACTTCTTATGAACACCCCCACCAAGAACAATGAAGAATGTGTCAACGGGATACACTGCAATTAATCAAAAATGTCTCAACTATATAAATTCATTTATTTATTGCTGAAATAAATGTACATTCGTTGCTGAAGGGCAGCCAGAATCAAATAAGATAGCCTTCTTTGTCTTTTTAACTTTGCCTTACATCTATTTAAGCTTAAAGAAAAACTTGAAAGACACAAGACAATCTAAAATGTAATCATGAAGAAGATGATAAAACCCTTCAACAAGCAATGCTTTTCTTGATTTTACTATTTTGAGAATATTTGAATGATATTCTTGCATTGCTAAGTAGGGAAAGCATTTTGCTTCTGTCCCTCAACTTTAATCAAACACAACTGTTTTTTCCTCCTCTTTAAAACCAAGCCAAACTTCATATTGTATCCATTATATACAAAATACTTATATATTTTCCCTTCTTGATCATGGCTGACTCTAACTTTGTTGACAGGGAGAAGCAAAAGCAAGCAGACAATGATATCAAGGACATGATCTCTACTCTAACTAAACGACTAGCCAGCCTCCAACGCGTGCACAAAGCAGCATCAGGAGACTCAGGCCAGAATCTTCAGGCCGGTGATGAAGATGATCATGGCACAAGAATCATCACTCTAGCCGGAACCAATGTTGGAGCCAGCATGCGCGGTGAGATGGATGAGAAACCTGGCCTCGAGGGCGTTTCACCAGGGGAAAATGAGGCCTTAAAAACATATGTGAATAGCAATTTCCAGTCCATCAACAATTCAATCATGTTGGGTGGTAGCTATTGTACTAATGACCCTGGTGTTCATTTGGACATCTCTGATTATGTGGATCAAGAAACCCCAACACCAAAAGGACATGGAAAAAAGAAGGAAAGGGGAAGTTCCAAACATTACCACCATTCTCAACACTCGGAATAGGCTTAATGGTCAGAAACTGCTAAAAGAAATTCAGATCTTTACTCTATATGAATAAAGTACCAGAGCTTAGTTGAGTCCTGCTCCTTTAGTTCTCTGTGTTTCCTTCTCTTCTCAATTTGTCTTTGTCTCTTTAGGATTTCGGACAAGAACAGTGTGGGTGGGATGTATACTGTGTTTACCATTCGGCTTAAAACCTATAGTAAGTGACGCTTGTTATGAGGTTCAATATGCTTGTGATATATCCGAAAAGCAAATGTTGCAATTGTATTACCTTAATAATCATAAAATCTTTTCAGATCTTTCTGCTGTGCTATTTCTCAATTTCCTTCGGTACCATAATAAAGTTATCTCTAGCTATTTTGGATACGCACCTGAAAAAAAAAAAGGACAGCCAGCTCCCGCTATGCACGGGGATTGAGAAAGGGCCGGACCATAAGGGTCTATTGTATGCATTTTTACTCTGCATTTCTACAAGAGGTGGTTTCCACGGCTCGAACCCGTGGCCTCCTGGTCACATGGCAACAACTTTAGTAGTTACGCCAATACTCCCCTTCTTTGGGTACACACTTGAGTCTTGCTTTTGGTAGGCTCTTTCCTAATTGATTCTTGTACTCATTCCTAGAAGAACAAAAATTTTAATGGTAAAGGTAGAGTTTTTTATTACAAAATCTAAGGTTAACAATGAAACCTCAGTTCATAGGGATTACATATTGAAATACTTGTAGAGAAAAGTTCACACTAAGGGATCCTGGATTCAGAATTGGTTTCTAAATCTTTAAAGGTTAGCTCCTTGTCCTTTTTCTCTTCAGTTTCATGGACAACTTTTTGCATTTCTCTGTTCTTGCCCCAAAGCAGAAAGTATAGACCAGCAATTACAATTGCTGATCCAATTACACTGATCATGATCGTTTACGAAGGAATTAGTTAGTCAGTGCTAAGGTCATTATGTGGAAAATGGTTAAAAAGAATTTAGAAGTTTTTAAAGCGTTGAAATCACCTTCCAAGATGGAGTTGTTCGTGTAGAATGGGAACGTCGAACATGGCTGCCATAATTTGGACAAGAGGACTGAATGCTGCAGTGAAGACTGGACCCCTCTTCTTCACACACCATGACATTCCCACATAGCACATTCCTGAGCCTATTAACCCCTGGATAAGTATCTTTTGTTAATTTGGGAAGTTTTAAACTAAAATAATAATGAAATAATTAAGTTTCCATCTTGTGTTTAAAGGCCACGCCACGACTATGTTCATGGTAAAACAACATAGAAGGGAGTTTACTACGTTTTGTAGAACGGACAATCTTTGGTTCATAGCAGGCTTAGCTTTTCTTTAATCTGTACTTGTCATATTCCCAAATCGACGTTGATTGTCACAAACATTCAGAATGTCTAACGAATCCGTGCAAGTTCTTTTTAAATTCTTAGTTTTTCGAGTACATACAGTAATAACTCTATCTGTGGTGCATCAGAACTTTGTAAGCAAATAGGTTGAATTGCGAAGACTCAGAGAGATAAACAGGAAAATACAATGAGCGATAAAGAGAAAGAAATAACTTCCGCGCGAGGGACAGGAAAATATCTATATCTGCTACTCCTATTTAGGAAGAAACAAACCAGCATAGAGTACTTACAGCATAGACGATAGTCAACATATCGATCTTTTCCTTTGGAATCCAAATTGATAGTCTTCTATCAATGGACAAAGTTAAGATAGCCGATTGTATGGCACTAAAGAAGGTCATGATAACAGTGCTAGAGTACTTGCATGGATACTGATTTCCGATAAAGGATTGAAGAAGGAACCACGACGACCACAAAAATGTCCCAGCAAACAACGCCAGAGAACCAAGGATCCATCTTTCCTTTATTTTCGAGGAACTAATGGCTGCATCTGAGGATGGAGATACATGTTGTAGGTCTGAAAAATGAATCAAAGGGATGCCTTTGTAAAAAGTCAGTATGAAGGCACCTCCAATGCATATTAATGTACCAATCGATTTGGCTATCCCACTTCCGTGTTTGATGTTGATAGTCTCTAACCTGCATCATATTCATGCATAATGGAGTTAAAATATTATCGGTACAATAAGAAAAGAGGACAATCCAAAGCTATTTTTTCAGTGAAATAAGCAAACTGAGCTTTCAGACCTAAAAGGTAATGCCATTAGGAATGTGATCACAGGAACCATGTTGACAAAAGCACATGAGAAAGTTGCAGATGTGTATTCTATTCCAAGAAGGAATAAGTATTGCGTAAGAGATGCCCTACAAAAAAAGATGTAACATATGGTCAAAGATGTTTAGCAAGAAAACATATAGCCCATGCAAAAGAGCCAGTCAACCTAAAAGAATATAGTGAACAATATAGAGATCGTTTCTGAGTTACCCAACGATAGCACTCAAGAAAAGGTTACACAAGATTTGAGGGGTGAGTTTTGGTCTAATGTTCCTGAAAGAAGAAATTCATAAGTTGCATGTTCAAAGGAGACAAAAGGTTTTCATATATAGGAGATAGAAATCATTCTAAGAACTAGGAGATAATCTTCATACCTTTCCAGAAAGAAGGCAATTGGGGCTAAAAATATGGTAGAAATGGACTGCCGATAAGTGATGAAGACCAAATGGTTCATTCCATCCAGTATAATCTTCTTGAGAAGTATATTACTAATGGCAAAAGCAAAATCAATTGCCAACATAATAAAAATAGGGTACCATTCCACATAGCTCTTCATTTGTTTAATGGACCCTTTAACTTACTTCTCCTGAACTAGTTGCCTCTTCTTTGTATTATCATGTCTTTTTAAACCTGAAGCAGAGATAGTTTAAAGTTTCACATAAACTTTAGTGGAGTGAAAAGTGTATACAGAGGAGGGATTAATTCCTGCAATCACATCAATGTTTTTAATCTACCAAAAAAGTTGACATTTTGTTTAACATCATATACTCTATCATTTTCCTTTTCTTTATTAGAAAGACAACACTATTTCCTTCCTTTTGACTGATCCTTTCTAGCATAAACAACTCATTGCGAATTAGTTTCGGGATCAACAAATTCATTGATACCAATGAGTTAAGGGATCAACCTTTGTATCTCCACTCCTAAGCATAAAGGGCAGCCTGATGCACTAAGCTCCCACTATGCGCGGGTCCGCGGAAGACCCGGACCACATGGGTCGGTTGTACGCCGTCTTATCCTGCATTGTTTTCACAGCTCAAACTCATGACCTCTTAGTCGCATAGAAGCAATTTTACCAGTACGACAAGACTCCTATTCTCCACTCCTAAGCATATTAAGAATATTTATCCATTTAATATTCCTTGGTTTATAATTAACTTATCTTTAGAACATTTAACATGTGAGTCAACCCACTAATCCAGGCAAACTTTCCATTTTAGTATATAAAAAGTAGTGTGGTGAGCATCTTGTGGATGTGGGGGGTCAAACAGAAATGATTCCTCTTCCTGCAGCATTGTCATCTAATTCATTTTTTCACTCTTGGAGCCCAACTGTTTAGTGTTGATGGCATCTAATTCTGCTTTTAGAAACTTGTATCCAAGCATCTTCAGAGGACAATATGGGGACACAGAATAATTCCTCTTATTCATATGAGAATACTATTACTATTCCTATTTCAATATTCTTTAGTTAGCAGAGCATACTACCTGATATGGGACCAGGTATTTTCCTTGCCATACAAATTCATAGAGGGAAAAGAGGAAAATAGTCTTTAAGTAATCAACTGGCTAAGTAAAAACTCGCTTCAAATGACATTGTTAAAAAAATTAGTTAGCATAAGCTTTAATCGCGATAGCTCTACTACAAACTTGTTAAAACTAGTTCAGAAAGCAAACTAAGATTAAGGAGAGTGTGATTCCATAATATAATTATACACCCTTTGACTAAGAGGGGTGTAAAATCCGGAAGGACTGGAACTACAACAACAACAAAAAAAATGTGTACACAGGAGGTTATTTCCGATAGAACCTCGGCTCAAGGAACAACGAACAGGAAGGACTGGAACTATGTAAAAATTTCACCTTCAAAAGGTCTATTCCTGCGGGCCAAGAAAAGGATTTTCCACATGAAAGAGCTAAAAGGATGGATCAAATCTTAACTTTCTTGTACAGTTTTAATATCATAGAAAGAAATTATCCCACTTTGCTTGCAAGATATGAGGGGCACCACTACAGGGATAGCTATATTGGCTATAAGTCACACCAGTGCTTTTTAACCAGTAACATCACATTCTTTTCAATAGAAAGTAAGGGAATGGACAATAGACATTGCTTTCATGTCTGTTATCTTCCTCCTTATTCTTTTGTTCCATATCTAAGGCATTGAGCTGGGATCCTTTCTTCTCCTTTAGTTACAGTGAACCACACAAATGTTCTTTGCATTAGAGGCACGGAACCAGTAAAGTAGAGCGAGAGAACCCTGCGCTTGCCTCTATTGGCATACTGATGTTAAATGTGATGAGATTCTGTATTTCCATTTTTGTTCCATGTCCCAGATATCAGATTTTTCGATGCTCATATTCAACGTGGTAAAGCATAACCTTTTATACAGAAATCAAATCTCATCAGTGGCAGTTATCTTTCCATCCACACAAGTCTTCTGCAACATGCAACTTATTGGCGAATCATCAAATGTCTCAGAATAGAGATTCTTGTTTTTTAGGTCCATCTATCTGGTAAGACCCTAACAACTACTCGTGATGCTTATCTTAGTTTAGGCCATTTTTAATGGTTCATTAACTGTCCACGTCAAAGGATAACCCGTTCCTAAACCATAAAAAAGAGGAAGGTTGCGGCAGGTTAAGCGTCAATGTAAAAATAAGTATTATGTATCATCTGAATATTAGATATGAATAGAGCAGAATGGATGCGGATGATCTATATAGCCTACCCCCTACCCATTCTATTATGGACTTTCCATGCCTAAAAGCACACCAAATTCTTGCAGCTGCAATGGATCAGATGCCGCACAGCTCTATGTGATGTTCAATAGAGTTCTGTTTTTGTCGATTTAACCGTCCAGTACCTGTAGCCCACTAGCCCGACTAATCTGGATTCCTGTCAGGTTGCTAGCAAAGGAGAGTAAAATGAGACCTCTAGTAGAGAGTAAAAGGATCTCACTCATCACCCACCACATCCTTTGGTTGTGATGTTCATTATAGTTTCTTCTTGTTGAAACATGTTAATGGGTTTATATGAACATGATCTCGTCAACATTCACTTACTAAGTATATAAAGATGTACACAGATATATCAACACGCCAATTTGAACTTTCTGTTAATCAAAAGATGAACTTCAATCCTGCATCAAATGCATTCTTGATGATACATAATAGACAAGGCAACAAGGAAACACAATATCCAAACTGTTTTCTAGTGCTACTGCTTAAGGCATTATGCCACAGTGAACCCCAATATCCTTTTCATATCAATCTGCTGACTTTACGAAATCTTTGCTTACAGTTATCTAGTGCTACTGCTTGGTGCTTGTGGCATTATGCCACTGCAAACTACTATAACCTTACGCAATGAACTATGCCAGTCTAAAGGTTTAACATTATGTAAAGAAATTTAATCATTCCCCTCTTTGCATGAATTTGAAAAATCTGAAAAAAAAAATAAAGAAGGCGACTGAAAGAAAGTCTTACCCTCTTCGTATTATCCAATTGTCCCACTGGAAAGTAGAAAAGAAAAGGAAGCTACTTTTAAGGATTTGGATATATTTCATGGTGTGACATCTTTTGTGAAAATCATGGGAGTGTAACCTAAACAAACATTATCACACCATGTTAAAAATATCTTCTCTAAGATAATGGAGTATATCATGTCGGGCAAAGAGACCATTGCATATTCAGGTCTTGCTGGTGGAAGTGTGGTGTCCAAGATTATACTGTGATGTACTTCTCTGGAAGTAGCCAAAAGCTAGAGTAAACGTATTGAACCAACACACCTGTAGCAATTACAACATATGTTGGAATGTGTCTGTGATGACTGACCAGAAAGGAGAAAAATAGGTATTTCTTTGGTAACAATGTTGTCTTTTTCCATCTTACTTTTTCCTTTAGATAAATCTTCAGGGCACACAGTAACATTAGCCAGAAGCATGATCCAATGCTATCTGACTTTGAACCTTACAGGGAGAGGAAGATCTTTCTTGCTATTTCAAAAATTCACTCAGCATTTTGCTTTGTACATACTCCACACATGACAAGGCAACTTCTTGGAAAGAAGTTGGAGATAACATTTGAGTACTAGATGAGGTCTCATTTTGGCATTCTCCTCACATAGTTAGAGCAGAAGAAACTTCATCTTACAGCCCCTTGCACATTTTTTTTAAATTATATGATCCCTTTTCATAGAAGACTGCTTCCATGCCTCATAATAGCAGTATTATGGGATAAAAAGTTAAAGCAACTTGATGGGACATCAACTCGAATGAATAGCTTGTTCTCACATTAGATCTTGAACTAACATTAACACTCACACCTCTCCGCAGTTGGGAAATAAAATTCAGCAAAACAAGCACAGGAATATCACCAGACCCATTTTAAAACTTAATAGAAAAGGAGATCAAAACCATGAAGGCAAGTGAAATATCCAAAGATCAAAAGCTATCCCATATGTAGCAGGGAAAACAGTGTCAAGCCCAGATGAAATTCAAATAGTTATCATAAATCCTCACTCGTAAGACAATCATAAATTGCAAAACTATTTTTCTACTGTTGTCTCGCTTCAACTTTCTTCTTCTGCCAGAGGCGATCCAGTGCACTGTCAGCGTCACCCTACGAAGATGAAAAGAACAAAATTACTTGTTTAAACTATCAGCAACGCCAAAACACAAAGGGTAAGCTAAATGGCCTATTAGGAAAGACTGGTTAAAATTGAACATCCCAAGCTATCTGGATATGAACTAAAACTCTCCCGGGCATGTAATAATACCTCCATCACATAGAGGAAACAGTACAAAGATATCTTATTCATGATTTTCTGAAGTCTACTCGAGTATTTTAAATGTTTAGGCTTCATCTCAGGCAAATAGTTGAGGTTCTTTAAGCTACTAAAAGGTTACAAAATTTTATGTCTCTTTATGAAACTATCTTCAGCATCACTTTTGGTATATCTCTCACATCTATTTCATGGCAGTCCGATAACAGAAATAGAAGTGATAAACAAACCTACAGTAGACTACTTTTGGACATGCTTACTTTCACCCAACTCCCCTCATATTAATTTGCATGGAAGCTGCATTTGACCTTTTCTAGGTATAGATTAATATGCATGGAAGCTGATTCGCCCAGATGGTATCACTTACAAGGTATAGATTAACATCAAACCTCCAAAAATTAACAATCTAAGCAATATCCCTATTGTACAAGTTCATCAAATGAATTACTAAAACTAAAACCTCAAAGATATCATGGGAAAACAAACAGCAGCCGTAAATTTCACCCACAAATGTTAAATGAGTACTGTCAAAGGAAAGAGAACCTGAGCACGGATGAAACCACAGAGAGCAAAAGTGGAGAAACTGCCAGGGATATACAAGCCCTTATCATCCAAATGGCCAACATTAAGTTGAACAGAAGCATGATCTTTCGAAGTGATCACCCTGTTGGTAGCAGAGCTGAAATTGTGGGCACGTGTTAGCTATAATTACAACATTCAGACATACAAATACAAACACTAAATAAAATTGAAGTGACACCAAAAAAAAGGCAAGAATTAGGACATACCATTTCCTGGGGATGTAAAGATCCACGTTTTGTCCCTCTTCGTTCTGCATCTTGGCTAGTGTTTCTGAATACTCGGATCAAGCTTTAACAACCTTTTTTAACCCACAAAACCAAACCAGCATTAAATGAAGTTAATACCTTTCTGGGTTTGACAAAACAAACATCAGCCTATTTTTTCTATTTTACATGATTCAGCTTCTACAAAAATGCACATTCATAAATTAAAAAAGGCCTCACATTAGCATGAACAAAAATTTTTACAACAAAATAGAATCTTTCAGGTTAAAATAGAAAAATCCTCAATTACTGTTCTACAAAATTACAATATTCAGCTTCAATAACTTAAATCACACTTATCACATAAAAAGGTCACAGCCATTAACAATAACAAAATTTTCTAAACCCATAAGATTTAGAGTTGTCTATATCCAAAAAGGTACGAGTTCTGTTATACCCAAAACGAAATACGTTCAACCCTTTTTTATTTTCTTTTTTACCATTTCTATGAGAGAATTTACAGAAGTTAAACTGATGAACAGACCGACAAATCTTGTAGAACAAACATGAGAGAAGAAGGGATAAGTGTCATACCTGAGGCTAGGGAGAGCTCTTCAAGGGGGCAAAGTGTGAAGAAGCGACACAAAGCCACCATTTAAACAGATGAGAAACCCTACTGTGAATGTTACCCTAATGGGCTTACTTATTGGGCTTCTAGGCCATATGACGTTTCAAATACCATGTGGGCCCAGCAAAGAATGACCGAAATCAGAATTGTAAAAAATAGTAGGACAAAAAAAAGGAAACTACCTCCTATATTCGTTCATAAGTAGCTCATTATAAAAAGAGATTTTTTCCTATCTATATCATATATAAAACCCTATTACAAAAAATGTACATATTTGGTAAATTATTCGCCTTGTGCACTATTTTTCTATAATTTTTATACCATTCATTAATTAGTAATTAATAGTAGCTAAATCTTCCTAATATGGCACGCTAAAAATCAGGAAAAGAATATCCTAATTGATTTAGTGACCTTAAGTTCAAATTTAAACGCAAATCCTTTATCTAATCTCTCCCGAATTTTTTTCGTAATTCAAAAAAAAAAACTTCAGCAAATTGAAATCAAATCTGTTCTTCGTCTTTTTTTTCTCAATCCACAAATCAAAAAATAATAAAATATAGAACAATGCCTCAGCGACACAATTTAAGCATGTCCAAAAATCTCAATCATGCTACAATTGAATGGAAAGAATTCTCATTATAAAAAATGGGTCTCATCTCTGTGGTTTTTGAGAAGAAGAAGGAACGTAGAAGAGGAAGTCTGATTTTATGTTAATATATACAAAATTCCTACATTTATCTACAAATAAACTATTAATTAATTTAAGTATGTATAAAGCAATATTATTTTTAAGGGTATCTAAAAAATTACTACATTTATACTACAATTAAGCTATGATCTATGTTGAAAAAAAATGTAGACTACAAAATTTTCTATTCATCTATAAAATTACTACAAAAAAATTATAAATAAACTACAAATCAGTTTTAATATTGTATAAAGTTGTATTGTTTTTAAGGGTATCTACAAAATTATTATATTTATACTACATTAAACTACAAGGCGGGTAATTACTATATAATGGATTGAGTACAATAAATTACATTTAACTACAATTAAAATACATTTAACTACATAATAACTGAGAACAACTACAATAAAAAATATCAGTATAACTATAATTTAACTACAAAACCACTGAAAACAACTATAAATCTACCACAATATAACTACAATTTAACTACAAATATATTAACGATTCATATAAAAATATAAAATAACGACAATTAAACCTCAAAATTGAGACAAATTAAAAGGTTTCCAAAAACTACGCGGAAAAATGAAATAAAAATACCTTTTCTAAAATATTATGAGGGCTGAATTTTTTAGCTTTTTTTGAATGTTTCTTTTTTAATTTTTTGAAGAAGATGGAGATAACTTCCATTCTTTTGCAGATTGAATCTTGGGTGAATCCTCGAAAATATAGGGAAAAAAAACTGAACAAAAAAGGAAAAGAACTGAACAAAAGAAAAAACGTGAGAGAGAAAAGAACTGGGGGAAATCGTGGGGAGGGGGGTGGGGGTGAGGAACGAAAAATTTAAAAATTAGAAGAGAGAGAAGCGGGTAACAAAATAAATTGAGAGATTTTGTCCCTAAATACACTCCTACATTTAATGATAACTTAATTAAAGCCTTAATATGAATTATGGTACATAAATTGAAACTTGGTATGCTTAAATGTAATAAACACAAACCTTAAACATGGTTGCTAATAAGGTTTGCTATATGGTATACACATGTAAAAATTCCTTATAAAAATTGGTCAATTCATAAAGAATTATTAACATTAACCAAGCATTATTAATATTATTCAATTAGCTATTTGTAGCAAAAAAATAATAATTTTTGCTTTCTTTTGAGTGAGTGATATTAGAATAGATTAGGTACATCTTAAGAAGTTTGAATCTCACCTTTAGGGTGATTTGGTGAAGTTTTGAGGTGGTTGAATTAAAAATTAGAAGTAAAAACTGAGCATGAAAAAAATAATATGGGTAGCATACTACGTATCATTTGTGTATAATGTATCATATTTGTATAAAGTGTGTATCACATTTATACACATGTATACCTATGTCTGAGATACATGTTTGATATATGTGTCGCGAAAATATTTTTTAAACTCGATTTAATTACAAATTTTGGTACAAAATCAATCGAAATCACCTTCAATCTTCCTCAAATTTTGTATATTACTTGTCTATATGTTTTCAATGAATTTCAACTATACTCGTTGAAAAAGTTCTTGTTTTGCTTAGATTTTTGGAATATTGTATGTTTTTTGTTTTTTATTTCATCACCTTATTTGCTACCTCATCCATAAAATTATATTTTTGTATTGCATCTAATATTGCTAATAACGTTTAAAAATATGGAAGGTGATTTTTGCATGTAATTTTTTTAGAGAAGGAACCTTATTCATTTGATTTTTGAATTTTTATATGTGTTTGGCTAATTTTGGTAAGTCTATTACTAGTGGCTAGATATTGATTAGTCAAAACTTATTTGGGACATTTGTGTAAGTTCCCAAAGAAAAACCAAGGGAAAAGGTAATTATCTATCTATCTATCTATATATATATATATATATATATATATATATATATATATATATATATATATATATATATATATATATATATATATATATATATATATATATATATATATATATATTTATATTGTTAAATATTAAAAGCACAAAGACCTTTAGCGAAATGTTATTCACTTTTTTTACCCTTTTAAAATATAGTTCATATTGATAAAATAGTCATTTGATCATTTCCTAATATTTAGGAATAGTCATCAATTATTTTCCAAATATTTAACACTTTAAAATACTAAAAGTTGGATAACAAAGTCTTTCATTATTAGAATTATGTAAGAACTTCTAATATTTTGAATTTACAATCGAGTAAAATTTTTATTATTATTATTATTAATTATCAAATATTAAAAAGCACGAAGTTCCTTTGCGAAATGTCATTCACCTTTTTACCCTTTTAAATAGAGTTTATATTGGATAAAGTAGTCATTTGATCATTTCCTAATATTTAGGAATAGTCATCAATTATTTTCCAAATATTTAACACTTTAAAATACTAAAATTTGGATAACAAAGTCTTTCATTATTAGAATTATGTAAGAACTTCTAATATTTTGAATTTACAATCGAGTAAATTTTTTTTATTATTATTAATTATCAAATATTAAAAAGCACGAAGTTCCTTTGCGAAATATCATTCACTTTTTTACCCTTTTAAATAGAGTTTATATTGGATAAAATAGTCATTTGATCATTTCCTAATATTTAAGAATAGTCATCAATTATTTTCCAAATATTTAACACTTTAAAATACTAAAATTTGGATAACATCCTTATTAGAATCATATAAGAAGTTCTAATATTTTAAATAAGTAAGAATTTAATTAAATAAATTCAATTATTAATTATTTATTTCCCAATAAATTTGCTTTGTTATTTGTTTAGGTTTAGTTTCTTCCGTCTCTACAGTTATTTGATGTTTTATGTTACTTAGATTTAGATAAGAACTAACAAACATCATGATTTTAGTGAATAAATAAATTTTAATTAGGTGAAACACAATGATTCTTTCTGAGTACATATTTCAGTGTCATCTATATTCAGGAGCGGATTTATGCTTATCGAAATGGTGTCACGCGACATCGCTTCGTCGAAAAATTTACTAAATATATATATCTATATTGTACGGAAACAAATAAGTAGGAAAAAACGACACCACTTTACATAAATTATGTCTTGATGTGTTGGTAATGTGCATGAGTTTTCTTTAAGAGGTTGAAGGTTTAAACCTCAATTAGCACATTTTTATTTTACAAATAACCTTTTGTAACTTAAGACTACAAAATCAATAGACTAAGATTATTTCTTATCTAAAGTATGATAATTTAAGTTATATTTTTTATAAATTTTGACACTGCTTAAAAATCTGCTACGCCCCTATCTGTATTTAAATAGATGGAAATAGAAGTAGAGTCTAAAGCAAATAAGCCGTTTTCATTTATAACTTTTAGTCTCCTACTTAAATAATATTTTTTTGTTAATCTATTTTTTCGTATGATATTTGAATACACCCAACAATAAAAATCAATAAATAAAAGATATCTAAAAATATATAAAAGAGAAAGAAAATGTAGGTTCATAAAAGTCAATAACACAAATAATTCTGTAAAACAAAGATTTAAAAGTAAAATGTGAGAAAGATTTTATTTTACCCTTTGAAAATATGACTTGTAGTAGATAAAATGACTATTACAGTTAATAAATTAAATTGGAGACGAGTTCATACGATTTGAATAACAAAATATAAACTATCTTATTTAGTATAACAAATTACTATTAAGTGCTTGAATCAACTTATTAGACAAAAAGCTGACTCAATTTTTCTCTAAATTCATCATATAAATAAAATTAATTATTTTAAGTTGAATTTTTCTTTTAATATAGTATTAAGACTCAAATCGATAAAAGTACTAACTTGACGTATAATGATAAAATAGTAGAGACAAATCATATCCTAAATGAGTTGTTATTAACTCAATATTAGTTAATTTTTAGGCTTCACATTTTTGTTTTATCAATTTTCTTCTATGAGCTAAGAACCACCTCTTATTCACAAATCTTTAAAAAATCAAAAGTTCAAATTTTCAATTTAGAGTTACGGAATAAGGCTCAAATATGCTATCAAACTTTAAGAAATTATATATTTATGTCACATGTTAAAAGGTGGGTATATTTACGTTATTTGTGCCATTATTCACTAACCGTTTTCACAATGATATTTAAATCCCAATTTTGAGCTTTAACCTTACACTTGTCATGTGTCATTCAATAGACACCCTCCCACCCAAAATCATAATAAAAGTATATTCAATTATGGTTAAAATTTTATGGTATAGCCAGTTTTCACACTGGTCAATAAAAATAGTCACTATTTACGAAATTAATGAAAAATAGTCACTATTTTGCTGCAACACGGACCGGCCCCATATAATATACGGGAGTTCTCCGGTATATTATGTTGGACCGGTATACTTTGCTAACTCCTGTAAAATTTGTGGGAGACTGGAGCACTAGTGCTCTAAACTCCAGTATATTATACTGGACAATTATACTGCTGGAACTCCCAGTAAAATTTGCGGGAGTTCCAGCATAATTATGCTTGAACTCTAGTAAAATTTGCGGGAGTTCAAGCATAGTTATCCTGGAACTCCAGTAAAATTTACGGGAGTTCAAACATATTTATGCTGGAACTCCAGCACAATTTGCGGGCATATTTTTCCAGATTTTGAACAGTATTTTCGCTCAGATTAAAGTGGCCAAATTTCGATGACTTTTGAAACTTGGCTATTTTTCAACGACCAATGGTAAATCTGGCTATTTTTGAATTTTTTCCTTCATTATGTCTGTGTTTTCTCGAATGAACTTGAGCAAAAATTTCCAAAATATTTGCAAAAATATCTTAAATATTCAAGGGCTGTGTGTTTTGTCCTAAACTAAATAAGAATAATTCGATAACTTGTAAAATTGAAGTGGTAAAATTATAAAACTCACACAAAGTTTAAGGTGACTAAATTGAATGGTGATTGAGGACTTTTATGTAACAAAAATTCCTCCTTCCTCGAGTTACCTATTTAGGATCAATGTTATCCTTTATAGAGCTTACACTTAATATTTTATAATTTGAACATAATTTTTAATATAATATTACACTAAATCTAATTATTGTAAAAACACGAACAATTCAGACTAAATATTAAAGATTAAAATATTTTTAAAATATTGATCAACTTTAATAACAATAAATATTTATTTAATTTAAAAATATAATTATAAATTATCTAAGATTGTGATTCTTTTCCCATTTAAACTACTCGTCCGAGCGAAAAAGGGGAAAAGTGTTACGGTCGAGCCAAACTAACTCTGGATTTATCCTTGCGCACCAACCCGCTGCTACCCCTTCTTCGTATGGATGCATAATTATCTTTTAATCTTTTTAACAAAATAGAGAATGAACTGATAATAATTGAAACAATAAGATAATCAAAAAATGATTCAATATCATTAGATATTACCGTGAAATTAGAATTGTTCCTAACTAACAGCTTTGCTTCTTTTAGGAAACAATCAAACATAATTAACACCTATTTTATAATTTAATAGTAGTATATTTGTCGCTCTAACAGGCCATGTCTCGCTAGATCTGTTATCCCTCCACCTTTGAGTAGGTAAATCTAATTTTGGTGATTATTAGTTTTTTTCCCCTATATTTTGGAACATCAATAGGGATTGATACAAACAAAAATAGAGCGAGTTGCACCATATTGAATGCAGTTTAAACTTGAATCAAATTTATTCCCACTTTCTCTAAATTTGACGAAGTACATTCTCACATTGAATAGTACTTACATGTTTAGTATATTTTTTACTCTGACAATTCGGTCAGTCGTCTCATGTGTTATCGCTTTGTTTTCTCCATTTCTACTTCTTATTGCTTTATTTATCCGTGTTTTGAGGTATCGGCTTGGTCGGAATCCGAATTGGTTTTGGTGATGTTTGAGACACTTAGTCTCTTTTAAGAAGGCTTAAGTTGGAAAAGTCAACCGGATATTGACTTGTGTGTTAGAGGGCTCGGATGTGAGTTTCGATGGTTCGGTTAGCTTCGGAAGGTGATTTGAGACTTATGAGTGTGATCGGAATGGGTTTTGAAGGTTTGGAGAAGATTTAGGCTTGAGTTGGCGAAGTTGACATTTTGGCTATTTCTCGTTGATAAGCGAGATTTTGATATAGGGGTCGTAATGAAATTTCGAAGTTTCAGTAGCTTCGTTGTGTCATTTGGGATGTGTGTGTAAAATTTCAGGTTACTCGGACGTGGTTTGGTTGGATTTTTTATCAAAAGAAGAATTCAGAAGTTTTTAGAAACTTAAGCTTGAATCCGAGGTGTTTTGGTTGATTTGATGTTGTTTGAAGTGTTTTGATGATTGAAAAAAGTTTGAATAAGGTATTAGGATATGTTGATGCTTTTGGTTGAGGTCCGGTGACTCGAGGTGATTTCGGGTGGTTAACGAAGAAGTTGAGATGTTATTGTAGCTGTTGAAGTTGCTGCTTCTGGTTTTTTCGCACCTGCGGTATGGGGACCGCAGGTGCGGCGCTGCACGTGCGAGAGAAGGGCCGTAGAAGCAGCCAGAGGTATGTTTGACTGGTATTGATACCCAATTTTTTCCTATGTATTTTTTTCATATACAAAATACTTTCAAAATAACATATATATGCATATATAAGCGTACCCAAGTGTTTCAGTATTTTTTCCAATTTTTTAAAGAGTTTTAAAATTAATTTATTGTCCATTTTAGCAGTACAAAATTCATAATTATTCTCAAAATTATCAATTTTGGTGAATAATTTATTTTTTCCCATATTTATACCAATATATAGTCAAGGTAATTTTTGTACATTTTTACAAATGTAGTTGACATTTTTAAGCTAAATTGCATTATAATTGTAATTTTAGCCTATTTTAAGACTAATAGTATTTCCTAATTATAAAATTAGTTTCAGTATTTTTTTAATTAATATTTATATATGATTAACTAGTTCAGTACTTTTAATTTGCTTTTAAAATTATTTTTACTATTTTTTATAAAATAAAAGGAACAACTGGCTATTTAACATTTAGCCACATTTCATTTCAACTACAACCTATTCATATTTCAATTTCAGCTCTTAATTGACCCAATCCTAACCCCCAATTGGACCAGCCCAATTTCGTTTTAACCCGGGCCCTGGCCCAATTAAAAAACCTGCTCGGCCTTTCTTTCAATAGGCTGTTGATCATTTTGATCAACGGCCAGAATCGTTTCTTACCTCTTTTAACATACTGACTACACCCTAATCACATCATTCTAATTTGGTCTGCCGCCTTCAAACACTTTCCTCTCCAAAAACTCTCTCGAAGGTTTTTCAGAACCTTAACCTTCTATCTATTCAGGTTGTACCTTCTCAATCTATTGAAGAATTTCCTCAAATCTTCCATGTGATCAGCGTCTTTCTAGGACTTAATGATGACGTCGTCTACATACATTTCGATATCCTTGTGTATCATGTCGTGAAAATGGTGGTCATAGCCCTCATGTAGGTGGCCCCTGTATTCTTTAACCCAAATGGCATCATTTTGTAGCAATACATCCCCCATGGCGTAATGAAAGCTGTTTTCTTAGCATCCTCTTCATCCATCCATATCTGATGGTACCCAACAAAACAATCGACAAATGACTGTAACTCATGCTTGGCGCAGTTGTCAATCAAGATATGTATATTCGGCAAGGGGAAGTCCTCTTTTGGACTAGCACGGTTGAGATCCCGGTAGTCAACACAGACTATGACATTTCCATCCTTCTTCGGTACTGGCAAAATATTAGCTAACCATGTCTGATACTCTACTACCCTGAGAACCTTAACCTTGACCTGCTTATTGACCTCTTCCTTGATTTTCAAACTCATATATGGCTTGAACTTTATGAGCTTCCGCTTTACTGGCGGACAGGTCGGATCAGTCGGCAATTTGTGAGCCACAATAGATGTACTCAGACCACTCATATCGCCGTACGATCAGGCAAATATGTCCTCTTACTCTCTTAGAAACTCTGTATATTCTTCCTTATCTAATGGTGACAGATGAACTCCGATTCGTGTTTGTTTGATGTTTTCTGCATCTCCCAGGTTGATGATTTCAATATCGTCCAGGTTGGACTTAGGTCTATTCTCAAACTTCTCAACTTCTTTAACAATTTCTTCTAGTATATCATTTTCTTCTGAATCTACGTCTGTTTGTTGTGTTGTTTCGTTGCATGTCACAGTCATCAGTTAATCAAGCTAAGTAATAGTAATGTTGTATAAGTAAAGTAATGAGAGAAAATAATAAGAGTGAGATTTATAAGAAAAAACTAAATTGCTTTTGATAAATTCCATAAATGTTTTGAACATCGGAGCACTTTCTTGCAAAAATAAAAATGCGAAAGGAATGTAAACTAATAAAACAGTGCATGGTGCTTGTTCAGCCTTGCTACCCCGAGGCACGCGGGGCTTTGGTGGTTTTGATGATCCAGTTATTGAGGCTTGCTCCTTCGCTTATAGCCTATATGGAAGGGTCTTCCTCCCACTCCTCCTAAAAAACAACACATCAATCAATGTCATCATCTTCTAGGAACAAGTTCCTCATTGCTGCTAGTGCTTCCTCTTCTTTTGACCCGTAGATAACCTTGGCCGGCTGGAAAGTCTGTTCCAAACGTGGTATTGGTTGCTCCAACGGATAGTAAGGACCGCACCAGGGTGGCGACCATTCATTGAATTTTTTCCAGGTTTACTCATTATCGATGGTGTTGACTCGTTCGATGTGGGGATAAGTTTCCCCGCCTATCATTTCTCTTCCTCCAATTGCTGGGATGGTCTGTCGACTATATATGGAATTGCTACTGTTGCCATGAATGATCACCTCCTCATGGTTCCACTCAAACTTCATCGCTGGATGTAGTGTTGATGTCATGGGCTCGGCGGCATAAATCCATGGTTGTCCCAACAATAGATTGTAAGACGCCGACATGTCTATCCCTTTAAAATCAACATCAAATCAAGTGGGCCCCATTTGCAAACACAAGCTAATTTCCCCCAATACTAGACCTTTGAGACCCATCGAAAGTCTTAACATTGATGGCCCCATCCTTGATTTCATGTAGCCCTTTTCCCAATGTCCTGAGTATCACCAGCGGACAAATATTGAGACTGGACCCCTATCGACCAGAATCCTAGTGATAAAATAATCATCGCATTGCACGGTGATGTGCAATGCCTTGTTGTGATTCAATCCTTCAGGTGGCAGCTCATCTTCGTGGAAAGTGATTTTGTGACTCTCCAATACCTGACCTACCATGTTTGCTATTTCTCCTTTGGTGATGTTTCTTGGTACATATGCTTCACTTAGTACTCTTAGCAAGGCATTCTTGTATGCATTGGAACTCTATAGCAAAGCAAGGATAGAAATTTATGCCATTTTTTTGTTCAATTGATCAACGACTGAGTATTCCCTTTGCTTGTATCTTTCTCCAGAGATCATCGGGACCGATTTCAGTGATGGCTTGTCGACCAAAGATCTGCTTACTTGACTCAACCAAGTGTTCCGGGGTATAAACCTCGTCGGTTCTTGTCATACCCTGTGCAACAATTGTTTCCCCGAACTTGGATTTCCCCTTCCTTTTTGCCTCGGCTGTGTAGTCCTATGGTATGGCTTTTGTGTGTTACGGCTATCTTTGCTACTAGAATGGGCACCCTTTCTTTGGAAGGTAATACTGTGAGCACATGATTTTTGTCCCGGGCAAACAATTCTAAAATTAAAATAAATATATTTTTGAGTGCAATTGCATGCCTTGTTGGAAATTGAATGCATTATGTGTGTTTGAATAATTGGAAATTAGAAAAAAAAATCAAAAAAAATAAATAGGTTAAGTACTTATTTTGTTTGAATTAATTAGTTTTAAGAAGAAAAACATCAAAAATAGTTTTAAGTAGTGGAAAATTAGGAAAAAATAGTAAAAAATTGCAAAAAATATTAGATAATTAGTGTAAGTAGGAAATTAAGCGGAAATTAGGGAAATATAGTAGAAAATTTCCAAAAAATACTAAATAATTAGAGTAAGTAGGAAATTAGGTTTTATAATTTTCCATAAAAGAAAAAGAAAAAAAATATAAAGGAAAATACATAAAAAAATAATTAAATCGTCAAATATACAAAAAATAGAGGGTACAATAAGACTGGGCCAAATTTGATTCAAATGGCCGGCCGAGTCCCTTAGCCCAAAGGTCAGGCCTGATCCATGAAAGAGATAGCAATCTCAGTCGTTCATCAGGATGGATCCAACGGCTGAGAAAAAGGGACGGATTTAACTAAATAATTGAAATTCAAGGAGTGATCACAGTCGTCCGTTTGAAATGATCTGATGGTCAAAGATATTTGGTCTCCCAGGGCAACGAAACGATGTCGTTTTAGTAACGCCTTGTCTGAGCCATTGATCTTCATCAAATCAACAGCCCAGATCACCTTATACTCCCCGCCTATATAAAGCTTCGGTCTGAAGAGCAGGCCTTGTTTTGAAACTAATCCAACCCTAGCCGCCTCATCTTTCTTCTTCATCTCTCACTCTTCCTCCTTCAACCTCCTCTGCAACTCTAGCCGGCCATGGAGGCCACCACCTTCCACGGTGGTCTCCGGCCACACCCCACACCCTAAGACCTTCTTCTTCATCTTCACCTCAAACACCACCAAAAACCCTAAAAAAGACCCCTTCTCCAGAACTTCGGTCACCGGAACTCACCACCGGTGACCACCAAACAATGAACCACTCTACCAAACCAACGCCAAACGAACCGTCTTGGTGTGATCTACCCAACCATACCATTCACCTGCCTTGAATCTCCCCGGAGCTCCTCGAATATCCCAAAAAGGGTCGCCGGAAACCTAACTCCGGCGACTCGGAACTTCAAACCCTTTCAAGATCCACCCTTTTACCCTCCCCAAATACCCCTCTGCAAACCAAAAACCTAAAAGACTTTGTCTTGAAGTCTAAAACCAGAAAAAACAGAAAGAAAAACGAAAAAAGAGAATAAGGAAAAAGAGTATGGAAGATTGGAAAAGAAAAGAAAAAAAAAAGAAAATAGGAAGCTTAGGGGACAGGCCCTGCAAGCTAAGTGCCCATGTCCCTTATCTGCTTTCTTTTTATTATTTTTGTTTGTTCTTGCCTTGTGTGTTTCTATTTGATTTTGTTTTCTATTTTGTATGCTTCTATATATCTTTTCTGATTCTTGTTTTCGCATGTTAGTTTTAGGATTTTTCTGCTTATCTTCTGTTTCTTTTCTTTTTCTGTTCATCTTCTCTTGTTTCACATCTTGCATCCTGCATATTCTTGTCTATCTCTCTGTTTTCTTTAAATTTCAAGATCTCATGACTATATCTGTTTAGTAATAAGGTTTCTTAACCTGTTCATCTTCTATACCTTACTGTGTTTCTTTGAGCCTGTTAGTACTAGGGTCTTTGTTCATCTTGTTCGTTTGTTTTGATTTGGGTTCATCTGTCTTATCAATATGTTCTTCTCCTTCAAAGTTAAAAGATCCATCTTTTCTTTGTCTTTTTGGTCTTTGGGCTTCTGACTTGTTCATCTCTTTTATGACTCTTCGCATGATTAGTCTCTTAGTCAGAGCTATTCATCTTTTCCTTATACTAAGATTATCTAGTTTGTTTGGGCTGTTGTTCTGATCTGAAAAACTTGACTTGGATATCTTGTAAATGTTAGACATTTTCACCTTGTTGGTCTTTGATTTTTGTCTTCACTTGTTTTTAGTTCTGATGAGTTTTTAGACTCTCATTTTGTGCTAGTTCACCTTTGGTTAACTCTCAGTAGTTGAGCAATCCTTCTCTTCTGGCCTTTTCATGTTTAGATATAGTGTTAGGACTAAATGTTAGTTTCATATCTGAGTTGGTTCTACTTCAGCTTTCCATGTTTTCACTATTTTCCTTTTAGCATAATTCTAGGATTAGTCATTGGACTCTCATGTCTACTTTAGGAGGACTACTATAATAACACCCTCACAAGTCTTTCACATGCATTTTAAGTGTCCATGATCTTTCTCCTGTCCTGTGGCATGATAGATTCAAGGCCTTTTCTTCATTATATTCTCCATGTCCTCTTATTCTACATGCTTTATTCTGTTTGTCATGACTTGCATAAAAAGTGGTTTGGTCTGATTGATCTCATAGATCCATAGTTTCTTGCGAACCATGCTTAAATCCTTCTCTGATTGTTTGTGATAGTCTATGCTTATATGTGTAACTGTGTCATGAACCTTGGTGATTTTAAAGTTTTCAAATTGTCATATGACTCGAACAAGTAGTAACTAAGTCTAAATTGACATGAATTCATATTGTATCACATGTAGTCTGATGATATGAGTTAATTGACTGAAATTCAACCATATCAATTGTTTCCTCTGAGTTTGGGTTGATTAATGCATTTTTATTTGATCATATGTGTTCCTGTATGCAACAAATGTTGAGAATGTTTAAGTTTTGCTAGTTACTGTCAAATGTGAGTGTTTGATTAACATTGATTGAACCTTAGGGATTGGTTATAGTTGTTAATGTTAGATTCCCTTGAAATGGCTAGTTTTTAAATAGGCTTAAAACTGAAAATGAACAAAAATAGGCTGTTAGGTAATAATTGACCAAAGAGTGGTCAATTTTGCAAAGATTGATCAACTATATGAGGTCCAAACATACTAGTCCACCTCAAAAGGGGCTAGTTGTGCAAAACTGGTTGAGCTTGCAAATGCAGGCTCACCAAGGCTCATTTGAGCCCTGAATCTCAGGTGGCTAGGTCTGTAAAGACCTTTAGCACAGCCTGTGATCAGTCAAAGGCTGGAATTTCCAAAATTGGCTATGTCTGCAAATGCAGACTTGCCCAGGCTCTTTTTGAGCCCCGAACCTTAAGTGGCTAGGCCTGCAAAGGCCTTAGCCCAGCTTATGTTCAGTAATTGGGCTTCAATTGCCCAAGCTTAGTCTCAACTTGAGACTGGCAAAAAGTTAAATAGTTTAAATACATCAATAAAGTAGGCTAGTCCTGCAATTAGTTTTAAAAGAAATTAAATAGGTCAATTATGCAAAAGATTGGCTAAGTTTGCAAATGCAGACTTGTCCAGGCTCATTTTGAGCCCTGAACCTTAAATGGCCAAGCCTGCAAGGGCTTTGGGTCTAATTGTGTTCAGCAAATGGGTTTAATTACCCAAGCCAAGTCTCAATTTGAGACTGGCTAAGTTTTAAATAGGCTAAGTATAGTAATAAAGCAGGTTAGTCCTATAATCAACTTTAAAATGTATTAAATTGGTTAGTTTTGAAATAGTTCTTCAAGTTAGAACTGGCCAGTCCTTAAATACCAATGCAAGGACTGGCCCTTAGTTAAATAAGTCCAAAAATGCTCGAAACCTGACCTAGGTAGGTCGGGTAATTCAGCAGTGACCCTAGGGGCATAAAAGGAAACCAAAAAGATAAATAGGTAAATAGTTTGAACCATGTGGGGTTAAGGGAGTCATTTGTACCCCTGATTTCTGCAATTTTACAGAAGTTAAAGGGTATAATGGTCTCCCTAAAAAGGCAAATATGTATAAATCTTTAACCCCCAAGGTTTTGTTAGTAAAAGGCTTTAAAAAGGAATATTTAGAACCTTTCAGCACATGCTGGAAGGGTTTTGGGTAACAGATTTTGGGGCCTAAGTGCAAGTTTTATAATTTTAAAGGGGGAGAAATGGGATTTAATCCCAAACTTTCTCCCCAAGTCATCAGCCTTTCCCACACCTATAAACACCCCCCTAAAAAGGCTGATTAAGGGCTGGCTTTTGAAGGAAAAGTTCAGAGAATATAACATTAACATAGCAGTAGGCTTTTTCTGCAATTTCGAGTGAGAATTTGGGAATATTCATCTAATCTTTTGGGTTTTTGCTCGTGTATTTGCTTGGATTTCTACTTGCTGTTGTTGTGGATTTCTATTTGGTTGATATTCAAGCTTCTACTGTTGCATTGCCTTGAGTCTTTGTTGTTGCTTATTTCTTAACCCCCTAGAACTCATTGGTTTACTTTGCTGATCCAGGTACATTTCCTATTCAATTGAAGATGTAACTGCTGAAACGATGAAATGAAGTTCCATTTTCAATCCATTTGTTATGTGTTTATGTTATCCTTTTCATTAGCTTTAGCATTAGTATAGATCTGTAGCTTAAATCAGTGTAACATGTAGCAGTAGAAAACAAAAAAACAATGACAGTGTAATAGATGGATCGATAGTAGCAGCATAATCGTAGATAGCATATCACTTAGCTTAATTAGGTAAAAACTTTAAAACATAAGTTAGCATATCCAGTTTTAAAACCATTAATTACTCATTCACAGTAGTTTTTTTTTCGTAAAATAAAATCACATAGTTAACCATATTGTAGTGAATCTGTGCATAGACATAAGTAGGATTTAAGTCATAGTAAAATCAGTGGTTTAATTATGCTTAAGTCGTGAAGCCACTCGAATTTAGGTACTGGGTTCGTTTAATTGAGTAACTGGTCTATGTAGTCGCTGCTCATATAGTTAGTTAATTTTAAGGGCCCAAGTCCAGATCTGAGTAATTAAAAGGGGAAACAATCAGATGAAGCAACAACTAGAATGGGATTGGCTTTGGGAATATCGGATAGGCTTAATTTATATTGAATCGGTAGCGTAGTTAAGTAACTTCTTGATCTTAGCTAGTAAGTAATTTGTTTGTTAGTGTAAATTTATTGTTAGAAATCAAAACAGAAACAGTCTTTTAATTCTCATGTACAATAGATAGTTTAACAGTGACAATGTGTATCGTGATTTTTCTCTTTGATAATGAATATAAATACAATTTGGTTATTTATTGATTTTAAATATGTACTCCCATATATTTACTTCTGTTTGTTATTATTTCTGTTTAATTTGGGCCCAATATAACGAGGGCCTGAACCATGGTGCAAGGCCAACTTGGCTGATGAGCAGAAGCCCGAAGACAGCCTGGGCCTTTAAGGCATGGACATGTCTAATGTCCATTTAAACAATGTAATGAAGATCTAGGCCCAATAACAACAAATTCGACGGGCCTGGAATTTTTGTACTGCAAACGGTTAAGGTAAAAACATGTATAGAAAATATAGTTAAACATTAGGATTGGACTTTTAATAAATGACTGGGACGAGCCTCGCACGATATTAAACAACGGGGCCCCCTTTTAGTATTGATATAACAACTAGACTCGGGAAGACTATTAGCAAATTCCATAGTCTTACCCAAAACAATTAAAAGTTGATAGACCATTTAGGGCACGATCTAATATACCTTCCTTAAAACGAGTGTGCACCTGGTGCGACTCAAATCTCAAATCCTGGCAAAGCTGAGATATACCAAAAGTCACAGGCGTACTGGTTTCGGTGTGACTCGAGGCGTATTTTCGCGATGTCGCAATTCTGTAAAATATTAAAGTAAAAGCACATATATGTTGTTAAAATCTGTAATGAGTCAAACAAAAGTCAAGAACGACGATTGAGCGACCGTGCTAAAACCACGGAACCCGAGAATGCCTAACACCTTCTCCCGGGTTAACATAGTTCCTTATCCAGATCTTTGTTTCGCGGACATTAATAAAAGAGTCAATTTCCTCGGATTCGGGATTAACCGGTGACTTGGGACACCATTATTATCTCAAGTGGCGACTCTGATAATTTAAAACAAAATCCCAAACCGATTGTCCTTTAAGTGGAAAAACTCCTTCCTCTATGCTATTATATCCGTCTCGGGTATTCGAACATCGAGGTATACCCTATAAGCACATTTATGTTTTTTCGGGGTAGTAAAAAGGGAGGTGTGACAAATACAACAACTTCAAATGGCTCAAGCGCCTTTGGGGACCCAAATTCGACCTCAATTGGTGTTAGCCTCTTTGTGGAGGCTGGTGTTTCAACTCAGGTGGTATGGACATGTTCACCTCGGTATCTTCAGAAGGCTGAATCTGGACTACAATCGGATTAAAGGTGATTGTTGGCTTCTTTGGATCGTCGCCTTCTGTGATCAAACCGATTGATCCTTTGGGATCTCAATCATCCTCTATTTCAATCATATGAACACCTCCACCCTTGTAGTTCGGTAGAGGGTTATTGCGGACATTCAGGGATGGCTCATTTGCCATGATGATCTTGTTGTCAATCAAAGCCAGGATCTTATTCTTAGGGAGCGGCATTCCTCAATGGTGTGCCATTTCATGCCAGAATTATATGCACATATTTTATTTGGGTTGACCCATTGGGACGGGTTTTCAGGGGTTATAGCAGGGATAAGGGTGACATAACTAGCAGCTTTGAGCCTTTCATACAGCTGGTCGATTGGTTCAGCAATGGCGGTATACTGTTTGGTAGGTCTGTGATCGAAATTTGGTCGAGGTCTAGGAAAGTTTAGCGGGGGAGGTGAATGAGTGGGATTGTTGAGTGTTGTAGGCTTGGTAGACATGTGCAGGATGGGAATATCTGGGCGAAGCATGTTGGTATGTAAGAGGTAGAGGCGATTGATAGGTAGGCGGTGGGGTTTGGTAGGAGGGTACGGGTGTTTGAAAATTTGGAGTGGGCTATGTAAGTGGAGGTATTGGGTAAGTTTTTTGACAGGTGATTTGGTTCTCTGTGCAACCATTACGGCACCTACGTCCCTTTTCTTGGACGTATTGCTAGACTGTAGAGCCTTGTTGGTGGCTTGTAAAGCTTCAAGTTTGTAACCATACCACTCTTGATACCTTCCTCGATCCTTTCTCCTAGTTTGATGATGTCAGAAAATTTATAGTTTTTGATCAACATCAGTCTTTCATAGTATTGCGGATCCTGAGCTTGGACGAAAAACTTGTTCATCTGTTCTTCCCCTAAAGGAGGTCGAACCTTAGCAACCTCTGATCTCCAATTAGCGGCATACTCGTGAAATGTTTATATGGGTTTCTTCTTTAGATTTTGAATTTAAAACACATCCGGTGCATTTTCCATATTAAACCTAAATTTATCCATGAAGTCGGATGCCATACCTACCTAGTTTGACCACTTATTTGGGTCTTGGCTAATGTACCAAGACAGAGCATCTCCACTTAGGCTCCTTATGAAAAGCTTCATGTGGATCTTCTTGTCGTTTCCTAATCCGACTAGCTTGTCGCAGTATGTCCTCAAGTGAACCCTCAGATCCCCTGTGCCATCAAACATTTCGAACTTGGGAGGTTTGTACCTCGGGCAGTTCGACATCGGGCTGTATGCATAAGTCTTCATAGTTTAGCTCCTCGATTTCCTTACTACCTTCAATGCCTTGAATTCTGGTGGTCAAATTTTCGAGCTCTTCCGCCAAATTTCTAATGAGCAAATCATTATCATCGGACTCGGGTGTGCTTGAGATGGGCTGGGTGGAGTGTGGCACGGTCTTCACGTAGATGGGGGAGTTGTGTTAGGTGTGGCAGTGATCATTTGTGGAGTTCAATGGTTCCGGGATGAATAGTGGAGTGTTGTTGGGAGTGTGGCAAGTATTGCAGTGGTGGTGAGGAGTGGGTTGCTTTGGGATGTTTTGCGGAGGTATGGGATTCTGAGTATTTGGGAAGGTAGCTTCTGAAGTGGTGAGGGAAAATGACAGACTTGCCAAATTTCGGACTTGATCAAGCTTTCTTAGAATTTCAATAGTTTTTGTTCTATCTGATAGGCATTTTCCTTGGGGACCATAGCACCATAAGTGACCTCTATCCGTTCAGCTGAGTTGTTTGAATCTTCCATTTTCTTTTGCTTTTGTGCCTGACAGGACTGGGAGGAGGAGTAGGTGAAGGGCCCCTAGATCTGGTAAAGTATGCTGATGTTGTCAGAGTTCACGAACTAACCATTGGTGAGGGGAATAAATAAAAAGTAAAACAAAAGGTGACAAGTTAGTAAGGATTATAAGAAAAGGATGTTGTAATAATTAAACACGCAGTGTTGAAATATAAAGCGTGTCCTAATTTTGGGGACCTTGTTGTGCCCGAGGTAGGCCTAGCGACAAGTAAATTTGGAGAATTTAGAAGGCTAAATACCTCATTTTATTAATAAAAAGGTAGACGATCCCAAAACTACACTAAATAATAGGAAAGAAAATGTCACTAGTGCCCATAGGCCTTATTACATTTCTTAAAGCAAAAAGGAAAAGCTCTTATCAATATGGTCCCAGAAAGACCTTCCCTAGACTCAGCAGTGCTAGCCAGTAGCGAAGCCAGAAAACTATTTAAGGGTGTTCAAACTTGAACACGAAAAAAAAATCTCAACAAGTAGGTGGACCGAAAAATTTAACTCAAACAACGTGATATCGAGCTAAATTATAAGAATACCGGTAATAGTACGAACAATTCGATGTAACGAAACTAATATAAAAAACCGTCAAAAAGAGATTCTACTTATTACAAACATACTCGACGAGACTTCATATCTTGAAATGTTTTTATAATAGACTCATTAGAAACAATACTAATTACTTCTCTTTCTACATAAGGCACTATGCAACCGCCTAAAAAGTCATCATCCATTTTATTCCGCAAGTCATTCTTGATAAACTTCATTGCTGAGAAAGCTCTTTCAACGGTTGCAGTGGCAACAAGAAGAAGCAACGCAAGTTTCACTAAGAGAAATACAAGAGGATAAACTGAATGCTTCTTTGTCTTAACTAATCTTTTTGAAAGATCAGAAAGCCCATTTATATTAGAGAACCTTTCATCAAAATCACGAACATCAATAATGTAACTCGCAAGTTGATTCTCAAGAGAACTCATCCTAAATTCATCAAAGTCATTAGGATACAATTCAACCATCTTCATTATTTTTCTGATATCAAAACTTGAAAATGCGTCAATCGGATTCAAACAAGCAACTCCATGAAGCAACTCAGTCGTCACTTCGTCAAAACGATCATTAAGTTCTTGAACTTACCAATCAAGAACTTTACAAAACACATCAACACGATAATGATGGAAAAGGTATAATCAGCAGGTTTTCATCGTGATCTTCCAGAGTTAACATATAGATCATCAAAATTAGGCACCAAAATATTATGCTTGATACAAAACATAGAAACGTTATCAACAAAAAAATCCCATTCATCATCCCTCCTTAAAGCTTGAAATCTTTTCTTTGCTACTTGAACAAGTAGCATGGCATTTGCAATATCTTGCTCTTTTGTTTGTAGGGATATATTCAACTCATCTGTGATCCCCAAAATATCTGTCATTAAATGCAACAAGAAAGCAACATTATATGTTTGGCAAGCTTCGAGATACCCCGATACCTTAGCTCTATCATCTAAAGTACCTACATCTTCAACAAGTGTATCAAGAACATCAACAATAGAGCCAAACATACAAATAAAGTTTCCAAATGACTTGTAGTGAGATCCCCAACGAGTATCACCAGCTCTAACAAGATCGAGTTCTTGATTCAAGCCTCTACATATTTTTAGTTCACCCATATCTAATCCCTCATAGAGTTTTCTTTTTGAGAATCTCTAAATTCATCCACACTTTTAAAAGAAGCTCCCAACACATTCAAAATATTTGAAACTAATAATACAAGTTCACCTACTTGAACACACTTCTTAGAAACCGCAACTAGAGTCAATTGAAGTTGATGTGCAAAACAATGAATAGAATGAACCGATCTACTTTCTTGTTTAATCAACTTCTTAAGACCTTTAATATCACCTTGCATATTGCTTGCTCCATCATAACATTGTCCACGTATAGAAGATAAACTTAAAGAATGATGAACAAGAATATCGACAATTGCTTTCTTTAGAGATAAAGCACTAGTATCTCGAACATGAACCATGCCAATAAACCTCTCCATCACACTTCCTCTTTTATCGACATACCATAAAACAATAGCCATTTTCTCTTTGCTGACACATCTAAAGACTCATCAACTAATAAAGCAAAGTAGTCAATAATCCAAGAACTCACTTGCCGGCTAGGGCTATTATCCAAATCTTCGACAAATTATAGTATTATTCCTTCCTCATCCCAATACAATAGCGTAAATCTCGAGTCTAGAAACCTCATCTCAACCAATACAAGCACCACACCAACAAGTATCAACAATAATCATATGGAGTCCCACACAACCCGATACCGTGCACTAACAATAAAAATTGAGACATGACAGATAACAGTAAGAAAACTACTAAGCAAGTTAAATAGGTTGGGAAATTTTAGCATTTTACTATGAACTATTTTCAACAAGTAAAAGCAAAATACATGAAATAGGAATAAGGAGTCACATTTCATCACTGTATCATTGTGGCATGCAACTTGATCCCATTATATCAATTCACATAGGGTACCCATCAAACCATAATACTCGAGCTCACTAATCACATGTGCGTCAAGATCCAGCACAACAGAGTGCACATAATATAACTTTGGGGAAAATCATTATGAACAAATAATACTGAGAAAGACAAGCACAATTATGGTGCAATAAGAAAATCAACATCACAAAGGCTATCTCGCCCATAAATGAGGCCTAAACTGAATCACAATATGTGCACGAAAAATCATGTAACCCTCATAACCCGTCATAGCATAAGAGATAAACATACTACATAAACCAAGGCGCGAATGATATCCACTCCGCCCGATAATATACTTATGGCATCAACTATGCAAGAGCAAGCAAATCCAATCTGATACAAGCACACTCTCATTAGGCTAAAAAATTATCCCCAAACCAAATTCAGATCATTCACAAACATGAAATAATCCTTCCAAAGGTATATAGCAACCTTTCCATAACACATACCATAAATCATCCAATTGTCTACATTTCTTCACAAAAATAAGGAATAGTCTGCCAACAAGTACATTCAGTCTATGAGCCTCACGAATACCAAAATCTTCATACCCAATCTTAACATCGCAACTCAAATGGTTTTCATGTAACTCATACTACGTCATCTGATGAAAAAAAAAACCCATAATTCAAAACACACGGTACCTGCCAACCTACGAATTCTACTCTGATGGAGACATATAGTGCCAACAAAACTTTAAACACCTGAGATTGACTGTGTCAACAAGAACTCATATCCTTCACTTCAAGACTATCTGCCACCTTGTACATGCTACTTTTCAACCCCACACGATGTATCACCTCTAACATGCTAACTCGCAACACTACAAAATTCTCATAGTCAACTCTGAACCATAAGCAAATCGAACACCTCATCAATCAAGGATCTTTCATTTAACTCAATCCATGAGAACACCATCATATGCAATATAGCTTCCACACATGTAGAAAACTTCAACTCCGATCATGGTCATAACCATGATAAATTCTTCAGAACTAGTAATACATAATCAAGTAATCAGAACCAATCACCTCTAACTTAACCGAGTCACAGACTGCCAACCCGAACGTAAGTCCTTCAAATACGACTGCCCTGAAGGGACTTCCTGGGAACCCAAAGTCATTCCTTGCATCCTCAACATTGACACATAGACCTTTCTTGGCAAGGAAATACCGCATATTCGATTACCCTTATCTACCATTTTCAAGCCCATTCGTAGACAAATTCAAAGGTCCTTAAAGGCTTCTAAGACCTGGAACTTGCCAGAACCTTCTCTATAACAACTCATCTTGCTTTGATCTTCAATACACAGCTAATATGCATCGAGAAACTCATGATTCACCAACATATGACCATTCGAAGAAAAAACCAAGTAATCCCTCTGTCCGAAAACGGATACAGCCCATGATTCTACTGTCTGATCATTATTAGAAGACACCATCACTTAGATCAAAGCCATATAACACTTTATCAGAACCCTAAAGTACCATATCTTCAGCGTGCTTCGATCTCGCACGACTATTTAGCTGAATACTTAAAAAAACTCCCACAATGCTGATCATATAACACCCCGAAGACTCTGCCAAGCGCATTCTCATCATTACAATAGTCAAATAACTTCCCCAAATTCTCTGAAATACTGATCATGCAATCTACCAAATGGAAGCCTCATACGGGACACACGGTTCAAACTCTTCATGTAGGAGATGGCCTACTAGCTATACTTAAATCGATACCTTCTTATGAACCCACCTTAGTCACAATAGACAGACCTCAATCCAATATTTGCAAATCTATGCTTACCAACCAGACGTATGAACCCGCCTCGTACCTCAAATGAACGACTAGAAGATTTAACACTACATCTGGTTTTGAGCAAATACAACACATCGCGATGATAACCAAACATCCACAGCCCACCATAATCTATCTGCATCATCACCGACCATCGGCACATAGCGAATACTAAGCGCACAACATCACATATAAGTGATCGGGAAGAGTCAAAGTCGTAGATTTCAAGTTGAAACAAGGCAGCACGATAAGGAAAGAAAGGGAAATTTTCCTAAATACCCTATAGCCTCCTAAATATAGGTATTAATGTCATCATACCAATCCGTAGGACTTTACTACACACTTTTTCATGACTCTTAGAACCTACGAACCTAGTGCTCTGATGCCACCTTGTCACGACTAGAAAATCGCTGGTCTTGATGGCACCTAACTCAACCCGCTAGGTAAGACAACTAACAGAAAATACCACTCAACTGAAATTTATAAGAAAATAGAGAATAGATAACTAAACAATTACAAATTTACCCAAGACCTAGTAGTCCAACTCATGAGCTTCTAACCCATGGAATTTACAAAGCTTGTACGAATAAATACATATTATATTTGATAGATACAAAAATAGAATAGTAAAAGCTAAGATACCAAGGACAGGAGGCAACTATATCTAGAATGCGCGATAATCTTCATAATCAGCACCCAACATCACCAACAACTTTGCTCCAGAAATTTGTACACATCGTACAGAAGTGTAGTATCAGTACAAATGACCCCATGTACTGGTAATTATTTTGTCTAACCTCGGCGAAGTAGTGATGAGACTTTTAGTTAAAAGATGTTTTTTGTTATAACATGTAAATCAGACTAACAGTATATGTAGTTCAAAACATAACAGAAAAAAGTACCATTTATAACTCCGCGATACAGTCAACAATTACAAGAAGGAATCGCAATAGAAAATTTACAATCTTTCTGGTATGAGAAGTGAATCCAAGATATCAAGTTTAATGGCACGGTAACACCCTTTGTGCTTCTATCTCTCCCTCACCATATATAAATAATTTATATGGAAAATCAATTAGCACGACAATACCCTTCGCGGGCTCAACTCATCCTTCTAAATGTACGTATAACAGAACCAACCAGATGACAAAAATACCGATAACATAAATTACAAAGTAGGAAATATGCAAGTAGCAACAATGGATAATGATATACATGTGGGCAACAGTAAAAGACTAAGAGGAAAGCACGTAAGTAATAACAACAATTGAAAAACAAGTAACATCAACTTTAATTAACTGGCATATTGGAGGCCTAAGTACAAATATAATAAATACAAATGAAACACATGATCTTTACAGGTTAACAAGTACGAGCATGAATAACTAGCATGATGGAAGGCTTATACTAAAGTACCACATAATAGATATGACATGAGTATAATTATAAAAGTAAAAATATGCATGGTATTTGCAAGTTACACAAGTAGAAAGTATGAGCAACACAACAACAATTGAGATAGGGATCAATGACAAAACAATAGCAATAAGTCACATCATTTCTATAATTATGACAAATAACAGTTCAAGGTAAAGACATGAACATATTCGCAGAATACTGAAATCGAACATAATGCATATCCCTCATCCTCGCATGCACGAAGAGACCCATCGTGCCATGACCTCACAATAACATACAAACATAGCAATATAAATGAAATAGAACGACATCACCCTTTGTGCTTTTACTCTCAAATGATATGGCACAACATCACCCTTCGTACTTTTACTCTCAATAATGTGGCATGACATCACCCTTTGTGCTTTACACTCTCCCTCACATGATAATATATAATAATGGCACAACATCATTTCGTGCTTTACACTCTTCCTTACAAAGCATATGTATATCAGTGACAAACAAGGAAGGAAACATAAATAACATCAAGGAGGGTGTTTTAACGGATATTCCAAACAAATCCCATTCGCAACTTTCCAAGTCAACAATGATTCAACAACTATCAAGAACTGTACTATTCAAATATTTCCCTGAATCTCATAAATGATACAGAACACGGGTATAAAGTCTAGTATTTCAAGAATATCAGCCGTAGTAATGTAGTAATGATTTCACATAGAGATGACCAAATTGGACACATCAATGTATTCTCATAATCTCCGTCAACTTTGATCAAGATATAATGAGCTAATTCTTGATCTATATCATTCAATATTGTGTCCTTAGCATGTGAGAGTCAAGTAAGGCATTAAGTAGGATGTCACAAGTTTCCACAATATGTATTACCCCAACATGTAGCAAACAATGACAAATTGGAGGAAAAATTCCCTCAACAAAGTTAGGCAAATAGTTACCTCGATTCGGATAACTCAACACTCAAATTAGTTGTTTCCTCTATAAATTCTTCTCCGATCGACTCAAGCCAGCCAATAACGACTTGAACGCATCACACAACAAGAGAAGACAATTTTAATTAATAACAGAGTGATTTTTATTCAATTTCTAAAAATCAACAATACTCATACCCGGGCGCGCCCGGTCAAAATTCGGGTCCAAGGGTAGGTCTTGGCTACATATAGCCTCAAAGGTCCAAATATGTGTTTTGTTTTCAAATCCAAGTCCTATTCGACTTTTGAATTCTAAATTTCATTCTTCAAAATTTTGACAAAAATCGCAAATTTTTCATAGATTTCTCATGAATTTGATGTTAAATCTTGTATAATAGTTGGAAATTGATTAAAGATACTTACCTA